>PUFA01000380.1:600000-799455 GCA_003508835.1 Eonycteris spelaea | reverse complement strand
TTTGATATTAGAGGCAGTTTTAATAGCTGGCGGCTATCCTTCCAAGGGAGCAGGCTCCACCATTTCAGGTCACCAGCTTTATACCCAAAAATCTATTAATCACTATATCCCAATCACATGGATTATACATCATCTACTCATTACCCGTCACCAAATGGTGGTCTGATATGATGCGTAATTGGGGGCACAGAAGCAGAAAGCGGAATGTTAAAAGGTCAGATTCTCATACCATGTTTCCATAAATTCCTCCTACTCTTTCTTGTGGGAACAGAGTTAAACAATAGCCTACCGATGTAATCGCCAGTTATTCAATCAGGAAATGTGGCTGCTGTGGCGGTTGGCATAGAGGCTTCTAGTCTTAACCCCTTCTTTCATCTTTCTAGGGGCACATCATCACATTCCCCACAGGTTTTCTTTACAGTGACTCAATCTTCGAGTCAGATGTTGGCACACGTGGCCAGTGGTTAGGGGCTGATGCTCCTAAACTTAGAATCTTTTCCCCAGTCATGTGTGACTGCATAACACCTCTAAGCCATTTCACCAAGCATGGTCTGATTGTTAACAGTAGGACTATTATGATGGTCGGTCCTGCTATGGCTGACAATAACGTGGTCAGCCAGGAGTTGTTATTGAACCAGGATTCATACCAATTACCACCTTGTCTTAGTCTTTCATTCCTTTCTTTCACCCTTTGTCTAATAAGTGCTAAACTTTCCCTAATAACACTAGAGTGGTTAGCATAGAAACAACAATTCTCACCTAAGGCTACACATAGACCTTCTTGCTTCAAAAATAGGAGATCTAATCCCCATCTATTCTGCAGAACTACTTCATCTAGAGAATTCAGAGAGGTTTCAAGGTGATTAATCGACTTCTCCAGTGTACTCAAATCTTCATTAATTTGTTTAGTAAGCCAAATTATACCCTGATGTCCTGTAACTAAAGCGGCAGTAGCGACTGCTGTCGATCCCGCAATTCCTAGGCCTACCAGCAGTGGCACTAGCACTGGAACTGCTCTTTGTCAAGGATATTCATATCCTCCCCACAAATCAATTGCTTGTCTTCCTTCAGGACCATTCATTAGATACACTTGTGGGATCACATGCACTAATATACAAAATCCAGCATTTTCTTTCCAATAATTCAGATTAATACAAGGTGTTAAACCAGTATTGCAAGCAGACCAGGTGCCTCTAGGTGCCACTTGATACGTAGGAGGAGAGCTACTGATTAGGATAGTCTGATTACAATTTTCCTTATACCTAGAATTACTAATATTATAGTTACTGGTATATACACAAGTTCCTTGACCCTGTAAGCTGCCTAGGGAGCTTTGTCTCCCACGGACAGATAATTGTTCCGGGCAAGCTTAAGTTTCTGTTGTAAACCCCTTTCATTCCACTTTAGTCCGCACTCATACCAGGGCCCTGTGAAAAACTGGCTCCAGGTCCTCGGGTCAGGGATGATGGAACAGTGTTAAAAGTTTTCCCTAGTATATCACATAAATCTATATGAAATGTAGGTTGGTACATAGTCTGGTTCACCGATATGGGGACACCCATTTCTGATTTAATCAATTCCCATTTGGCCTGCTGAGGTTGTGAGGGTTCCCTCTTACATTATTAATAACAATTAACCCAATTATAATTAACCCTGAGAGAGTCTTATCTTGAGAGGGTCTCTTGTGGGTGTTGCCTTCCATTTCTCTGTCTCCGGGGGAGGTTGTGCTGTCTTAATGTGCTGTGATGAATCAATGTCTCTTTCCCATGGTTTGATGGCTGTTGGTGTCATCAGGATGACTGGAAATGGACCGTCCCAGCGGGGCTCAAGGGTCGCTGGTTGAATCTTCTTCACCCACACCCAATCTCCAGGGTTATGTGAGTGAGGCGTGGTACCTTGGGTCTGATCTAGTGGCCTTAATCAAGCCCTTCACTTGCTGTTGGACTTGTTGTAAGGCCTGTAGGGACTTAAGGAGACTAGCATTATTACTCATTTCAACCTTATCAAAACCAATTTTAGGGAGTAAAGGGGGGTCTCCCAAACATAATTTCATAAGGGGTTATTCCAGAAATGTATGGGGTACAACGGGCTCGCAAAAGAGCAAAAGGAAGAAGACTCACCCAATTCTCCCCAGTTTCCAATTTAAATTTAGTCAATGTCTCTTTTAGTGTTCTATTCATCCTTTCTACCTGCCCCGAACTCTGGGGCCTATAACTACAATGTAATTTCCAATTGATCCCTAATACTTTAGCCAACATTTGGCTAGTCTGGCAATAAATGCCGGGCCATTGTCGGACCCTAATGATAAGGGCAAGCCAAATCGGGGTACTATTTCTGATACTAGCTTTTTGGCTACTACTTGTGCAGTTTCCTTCTTAGTAGGGAAGGCTTCAGTCCAACCAGAATAGGTGTCAATAAACACTAACAAATACTTAAAGCCGAAAGTGCCAGGTGCAACTTCTGTGAAGTCTACTTCCCAACGTTCTCAGTGCTTGTCCTTTGAGTCGGGTCCCAATGCCCCCTGTTGGTGTTGAGCAGGCATTGACTTGTGCACATATATGACATTGTGCACTCACATCTCGGACCTTAGAGTTCAAGCCGGGGATGTAATAGTCCCTCTTCAGCAACTCAATTAACTTAGTTCCCCCAGGTGAGTTGCATTGTGCATCTGACCAACTAGGGAGCTGCCAAGAGCAGCAGGGATGACTGGCCTTCCGTCTGGAATCCAGAGCCATCCGTGCTTGAACTCTCCATGGAGCTGCTTTCCTAACTCTAAGTCCTGGGGACGATATTCTGGAGCCTGGACTAGAGGAGGCACGAGCAAAGGACTGATCACAACGTCCTTCCCCACAGGTTTTCTGGCTACTTCCTTGGCTGTTTTATCTGCCAGGCGGTTTCCTTTTTCTACTGCACTGTCACCCTTCTGATGGCCAGGGCAGTGGATAATAGCCACTTTCTTAGGTAGCCAGATAGCTTCTAAGAGAGCTAAAATTTCCTCTTTGTTCTTAATTTCTTTCCCTCCTTTTGTCAACAGGCCTCTCTCCTTGAATAAAGCCCCATGCACATGCGCTGTGGCAAAAGCATACCGGCTATCAGCATCTGTGTATAGGGTGGCGTCGGGATTGGGCCAAGGCTCATCCCATAGGTCAGTTCTTACCCCAGTCAAACTTTCCAGTAGGTCTCTGCAATCGTGTAGTGGCTCCTGAGGGTCGTCATCCGGAAGCAGAGTTGCTGGGTTCAGCACTGTTGGCCTGGCAAATTGAACCTGTTCAACAAGAGTACCTGGTACTGGGTGATTCGAGCGTTCGATATCCATCGCTCGGGTGGTCCCTTCAGGAGTCGCTCCACGAAGTGGGGTCCAATCACTGTCACAGGCTGTCCAAGCGTCAGCTTTTGAACTGCTTTCACCAGTATCACTGTGGCTGCAACAGTTCGCAGGCAGCCGGGCCATCCGGCAACCACGAAATCAAGCCTCTTGGACAGTAAGCAACCGGTCTTTTTCATGGGCCCAAAGTCTGAGTCAATACCCCTTTCGCAATTCCCCTTACTTCAGTCACAAACAGTTGGAAAGGCTTTTCCTAGTTTGGCAAAGCCAGTGCCGGGGCCGACATTAAGGCTTTCTTTAGTGTTTCAAAGGCTCGCTGCTGTTCTGCTGCCCATTCTATAGTCTCTCCTTTTCCTGCTGTACAGTCATACAGGGGCTTAGCACACAGGTTGGCCCCTACATTCAAGGTTAGCCTAGGCTCCCGGGGACCTAGAGAGCCCTGACGCCCTCATTCGTCCTCCAGGAGGATCAAGGGGCCTGGCTTTTTCTTCTCACCCCCTTAGTGCTCTTTTTCTGGGCACTCATTCTTCCAGTGTCCTTTCTTTTTGCAGTATGCACATTGGTCTTTTTCAAGACCTACCTTCTTGTTCCCTGGTCCGGGTGGTCCTACAGATCAGGTCTTCTTCCTCTGCCACGGCCTTTGTCTGAAGGGTAGCCTTTTCCTACAAACATTACTTTCTGCACATCATCCCTATTATTAAAAACCTTCTGAGCTATCTCTAATAATTTGGATAAATTCTCTCCCTCAAATCCTTCCAATCTCTGCAATTTCTTTCTGATGTCAGGGGCCGACTGGCTAACAAAGGCCAAATTAATTCTTCTATGATTAGGGTCCTCCGGGTCAATAGCTGTATACAAGCCGTAAGACTCTAGCAGCCTTTCCAAAAATGCTGCAGGCGACTCGTCCTTAGTTTGAACTACTTCACTTACCTTGGACAGATTTATTGTTCTACGTGCAGTGGCCTGGAGTTCCTGTAGCAGAAACTGGCAATACCTTAGGAGAGCCTCCTTACCTCAATCGGTGTTAGGGTCCTACTCAGGTCACTGGGTGGGGAACACGGCCTGCAACCGAACTGGGTCAGTGGTGGGCTGCTCATTTGGATCCGTCCCCCTTAGTAGCTTCCTGTAAAATTCTTTCCTTCTCCTCTGTTGTAAACAGAAACTGTAAAAGCTGCTGACAATCATCCCAAGTGGGTTGATGGGTAAAGAAAATAGATTCCAAGAGGGAGGTTAAGCCCTGCGGCTTCTCTGAAAAGGATGGCGTTTGCAGTTTCCAATTATATAAATCACTGGTACTGAATGGCGAGTAGATGACAGTCGGCTAGCCTCCACTTCCCCCAGGTATTGCTTTCAAAGGAGCCTGTACAGGGACCGGCTCCCCTGATAAGGTAGAGTCAGGGGAAGGTGGCCTATGGGCCCTAGACCAAGTTACAGGAGGGTCTGGCTCCTCCCGAGGAGGATCCCCACCTTACCCATTATCATAGGGTGGTGGACTCCAATCGTTCTCGGAGGGAGGTCTCTGCAACACTGGTGGTGGCTTTTTAGGACCCTGCGGAATAGCTGCCAATACAGTAACAGGAAATTGACTGCAATTCTGTAAGTACTTAGGGGCATCAGAAGCAATATCAATCCACACATCAATATAAGGCACTTGGTCTGGATGCCCAGGGTTCCCATAAACAACGCTTCGAACCCTAAATGCAGTCAAATCTTCCTTCAGAGGGCCATCCAACTCCGAAGTTCGGCCAATCGATCTGACAGAAACGCTGCAAATCGAAAGAGGTTACAGAAGCGCCATAAGCTTTCGCCCTATGGCGAAAATCTTTGAAATGATTAAGTATACACTGAAGCGGCGTAAGCCTCCCTTGCGATTGACCCATCTTTCCACAATAAAGCACACAAAGCAGACAGACACAGACTAACAGACCAGAACCAGGACTGAGAATTCTGTCGTCACAGTCTCAGTCAACCGCCGACTTACTTGTCGTGTCCGACATCTGCACGGTCAATCGAGCTTGTACCAGGACTGCCTCAGCACTCTCCCAGGATCAGGCTCCACAAGGCAAGAAACCACAGCGGCGGGCTAAGGCAAGAGCCCTAGAGGCCCCGACCGCGAGCGGCTTGCCGTCCAGGTGCACAGATCGATAGTCCCAACCACGAGAAAATCTCGCTGGGGCCTGCAAATGTTGTGACCAGAATAACCAGACTCAACCTGAGTGCTTTGATATTAGAGGCAGTTTATTAGCCAGCGGCTGTCCTTCCAAGGGAGCAGCCTCCACCCATTTCAGGTCCACAGCTTTATACCCAAAAATCTATTAATCACTATATCCCAATCACAATGGATCTATACATCATCTACTCATTACCCGTCACCAAATGTTGGTCTGATATGATGTGTAAGCGGGGGCACAGAATCAGAAAGCTGAATGTTAAAAGGTCAGATTCCCATACCATGTTTCCCATAAATTCCTCCTACTCTTTCTTGTGGGAACAGAGTTAAACAATAGCCTACCGATGTAATCACCAGGTATTCAATCAGGAAATGTGGCTGCTGTGGCGGATGGCATAGAGGCTTCTAGTCTTAACCCCTTCTTTCATCTTTCTAGGGGCACATCATCACAGTGCCCAATTGTTACAGAATTGAACCTTTCGTCCACATGCCCTCCTGGGCGAGTCTGCCTGGTGTCCGGGGCTGAGGAACGTCTCTCGGCGGCCGTCCCCTGGATGGGGCAGGTCCTCGCCCAAGGTGGCTGGGGGCGTGGGTCTTAGGAGATCTCCCCCTCTGGAGGGGAGAGCTTTCGCTGGGGTCTCCAAATGTTGTGGTTTGATCAAATCTAAGACCCACGGAGCCAATTGAGATGAATTGTGAGCCTTTATTAGCTGGCCAGAGACTGACTCTCTACCTTGCAGGGTTAGAGGAGATCAGCCCCAAGCTTCCAAAAGAGGCAGTTTATAAAGCCCAGAACTACACCCTGGTTAACATCAAACAAGCAAGCAGATTACAGAAGCAGAAGTTGGCTCACTTGAAAATTTTCCACCCTTAAGAAGATAAATTTACAGAGTGATATATACAAATATTAAGTGTACTATTTAATGAGTTTCAATAAATGTATACATAGCATGTCTCTGATAACTTCATCCATGTATGAAGTTATTTCAGTTCCAAAGATTTATTATGTGTATATTTAAACAATTATAGTGAAAGACTGGAATGATTCCATTTTTCTGAATGATCCCAAGATGAATTGTACGAAAAGTTCCCCAAAGGCCAGTGGTCAAGAACAATGCCTTACCACCTGGCCAAACCAGCCAAGCCAGCTAATCGGTAGGCCCTTAAGGCACCCCCACCCTTATTTCCTCCTGCACATATTCTGATTACTGCACCGGCACCTTCTGCACTCGGCCCTACCTTCTGCACTTGGCCCTTTCTGAGTACGGTCCTCTCTATATGCAGCCCCAATGCGCATGACCCCCTTTTGCACGCAGACCCAACAACCTACCACCCAATCCCTTTAAAGGTCAACCTAACCCCCCAATCAGGTAACGCCAAGGTATCTCCCCAAGGCTTGCGGTTTTACCCTTTAAATTAGGTCCCAGCCCCTTGGTCAGGGCTCCTCTCAACCACTGCTGTGTCAGTGAATGAGTGGGGTCCAAACTCAAGTTTGTCAGTAAACTCCCTCTTGCGCTTGCATCGGTGTCAGTTTCCTTCTTGGCTCATGGAGTTCCAAACCAGGGCATTACAATAGCTATAAAAACCAATTCAGCATCTGAATATAGTCTAGTTTCTTGTTATCTGTAACTTCTCTTTCTTATCATATTAATCCCATTTATACAACACTGAATTGCTACACACACATTCATATCGCCCACTTAATCAAAGCTCCCTCCTTGCAAACACAAAAGTGTTTTTTTAAAAATCTGCTTACTAAAGTATAATTTATGACATTGAAATTTTCAAATTTAAGTGTACATTTTAATCACTCCAAAATTTCCCTCTTGTCCTTTTGCAGCTAATTTTTTTCCTATTACCGGAGAGTGGGGTTCTCTCCCGGTGCATTGTCCAGGTTCTTGATGTCTCAAACAAAGAATTGAGCAAGACACCGAAATACAGTAGAAAAGAAGAAAAGTTTTAATAGAAAGGTAATTACACTTCCAGAGGTGGAAGTGGGACTGAGCAAGAGAAGCTCTGACTCAAAAGGCCTGGTAACAAAGACTTCAAGTTTTTTATCCCTTTTGGCTGTGGGTGGTTACTTTTCTTAGAGGAGTGGGTTTCCTTGATTGACAACTAAGATTGGCAGGAGTCAGGGATTCATTATTTTGCTTTCTGCGCAGGTTTGTTCCCATAATTCAGTCTGTTATAATGATATTAATGAACTTCTTGGCTAATTATAATGATGGTATAATGAGACCTAAGTGAAGTGAAGGTTATTGGGGTTTTCATTGCACAGATGCAAGTGACTGGCTTACACTGGTACCTAAATCTCTGCCTATTCGTTTCCTAGTGTGAGTTTAAAAAAAAAATGCCTTCTGGCTTGCTTAATTGTGGGCAGACTAGGGACGACCCCTTCTAAGATAGGACAACCTCAGTGTCTTTGCAGGCAAACCCGAAACTCCCTAACTAGCTTTCCTTAGTAACTCTTTTCTAAGAGCCGTGAACCCTCTTCTTATTAGTATGGATGTTGAGGGACAGGAGGTCTCTTCTTCTGTATCTGCTTCCTGCTGAGAATGGCCTTAGTCCCTGCCTACAGGGATTTCATGGAGCTCTTTCCGTTTCTGCCTCAGTCAGGGTGGGGTCTTGGGTTTCCTGCTGAAGTGCCACCTCAGTCCCCTAGACAAGGAAAAGAAAATACAAACTCATTATTTAAACCATACATCTTAATTTCTATTATTGATTTGCCTATGAAGTGAGTAAAGGGACACAGTCTTGGTTAATACATTTCTTAAAGAGTAAAAAGAAAGACCTTTGGCTTTAAATCCTTTCACCCTCAGACTCTGGCTGAACATCATTTCTGTTTAACATTGGGCTGATAACTCTTATCAATAGTCAGAGAATCTGAGTCACCAGGGCAATTACAGGATTTGAGGGAGAGGGCCTTCTTTTCCAGAGAAAGGAGGGAAGAAAACTTAACTAGGTTTACTAAAAAGATTAACTCTGCAAGAGATGTCCCATTTCATTTCCTGCTAAAAGATTAAGAATTTTACAAGTGATGTCCCATCTCACCTCTATGCCCAGCTCCTGGACACTACCTTTTATTTCCACTGTACAAAGCAAATTCTCATTATCAATCAAGTTATAAGCAGAAGTCAGTCCTGTAATGGAAACTGTATTTTGAGTTCCAGTCAAGATGGCAGGGTAGGTAAATGCTGTGCATGCCTTCTATAACCGCATTAGAATTGCAACTAAATTATAAAACAGTCAACCTTGGGAAATTGGAGAACAATTTCCCAAGCAACCTTTTGATGAACTTTTCTTCATTACCATACTAAAAGTCATGCCCAGGATTGGAGATTTAACATTAAAATGAGACATGTGATGGATGTATGGCTAGGCACCTTCCAATTATGACTGCACGTGCTCCCTTGGATATCTGAGAACTCTCCACCCTTCTCAGGAATCCCCACCCCTGAACCTGCCTACCTTCCGCTTCCCAGACCCTTTAATATTTTCCTAATTCTCCAGAATCAGGGAGAAGGAATCACTAGGCATTCCATTATCTTTCTGTATTTCTTGGCCAAGGAATAAAGTTTCTGACTTACTTTCATGAATACTGTTTTGTGCTAATTGATGTGACACTGGACAGAATGACCATGATTCAGGGTCTTCGACCTAGGGAAGTTGGTGACATTTTCACTCTAAAAAGACTATTGAACAGTTACCTTTTAAAAATAAAACCATCTGGGGCTACAGGCAACCCTCTTGTTACTGGATCAGAGGTATCCATCTGCCTGTATGCATCTAAGTCAAGGAGATATGTACAGGTTTTGCAGCAAAGAAAGCAAGGGTTTATTAGAGAACTGCAAGTCCTGGAGACACAAGTGAGCTATCAATCAAAGCTCTGGCTCCCCAAATGTCTCAAAGGGATAGACTATATAGGGGGAAAACCTTTAGTCATGAAACTAAGAGAGTTGGGGTCATAGGCGCTACTTATTGGATGGGGCTGGTGTAATAGATCATGTGTCCCTCCGGTTATGGAATCGGTCATGGTGCCATCCCATCTAGTCCTGTGGTCAGTGGGGTATTCTGCCTCAATTGGTCTAGGGCTGAAACACATCTGAAGCCAAGATATTATTCTTAGTTTAACAGAAACTTATTGTTCTCTTGATCGATAGACCTGAGGCTTTATTCTTAAAAGAGTTGACACTGGCTGGAACTGTTGTGGTGCAATCAAATCTAAGACCCACGGAGCCAATTGAGATGAATTGTGAGCCTGTATTAGCCAGCCAGCAACTGACTCTCTACCATGCAGGATTAGAGGAGATCAGTCCTGAACTTCCAGAGGAGGCAGCATATAAAGCTTAAAACCACATCCTGCTGGGCCTTTGAACAAGCTCGCAAGTAGATTACAAAAGCAGAAGTTGGCATTTAGCCATATCTTTGCACAATAACATCTCCTAGAACTACACCCGGTTAACATCAAACAAGCAAGCAGATTACAAAAGCAGAAGTTGGCCTTGGGCGGTTTGCACAAAGACATCTGTTACAGGGGGATTTCCATACCTACAATGGTCTGGGAATGTTCATGATTAAACTGCAGATTTATGGCCCCGCCTTAGACATTGTTGATTCAGTAGATTGCTAGCTCCCAGGGTCTACATTCTGTTAGGCCCCAGGTGTGAAGGGTGGGACTTCATATCATAACTTGGAGAAACTGCAGTAAATCCTTAATGCTGGCTTACTGGAAAACTTTCCACTCTTACAGAACCTTATGTCCTAAGGCTTAATGATTAAGGGAGTAGACATACAAAGGTGGAAGGATAAAGGCAGAAAAGCAAGTAAGTCACAATGCTATGCTAGGCAAAGCCTGCTTGAATGAGAGAAAAAAAAGCTATACTGAAGAAATGAAGTTTGTGTGCAGGTATCTTACATTCTCAGGTATCTTTCACTAGATCAAAGTTGATCTAAGGTGATATGGGAAATGTAAAGAAATCTAAGATAGCTACCCTGTCCCGGAGGAATTTTAACAACCTCCTCTCCCTGGAACACTACCTTTTTTGCAGGAGCGAAACACAAGACCGCCAAGTATGCAGAAGTAATCAATGTATAAATTTACCTGCCTGCCTTTGTTAGGGGCTCAGACTCTGGAGAGTGACTTCTCTGAGTCTGCTGGAGTAAATAAACCTTTGAATCTTAGTACACTGAGTGCCTCTTGGTTCTTCTGGGTTCACAGGCCAAAATTCGCAACAAAGGGCCACAGTGAAAGAATTTCTTAAACCTAGGGAGGATCTTCAAAAGTTTTTGTAAATACATTACCTCTTGAGGCCAGTGAGAGAGGAAAAAGAATTCATGATGCCTCTTCCTTTTCAACTGTAGACCAATTGTTTATTGATTCTTTCTATGCCAGGGATATCTGTTGCCTCTTGCTTGTCTTATTTTATGTCCTAAGAACTTGGCTTGGCTTTCTACTTGCCTGATACATGCATTCTATCAATTCTTTCTTTCCGCTATCTCTGGGGGTGACTCTGGATCTTGGGAATGTTGTGACATGATCAAATTTAAGATCCACGGAGCCAATTGAGATGAATTGTGAGCCTTTATTAGCCGGACCGCCCGGCAACTGATATTGTCCCCACTAGAGAATCAGCCCTGAGCTCCAAAAGAGGCAGTTTATAAAGCCTAGAACAAGTAAACAGATTACAGAAGCAGAAGATGACCGTTAGCAGATCTGGTTAACATCAATCAAGCAAGCAGATACAGAAGCAGAAGTTGGCCCTTAGCATATCTTAGCAGATTACCCACACCCTAGTAACAGAATAGGAAGTAAATCCTTAATGCTGGTTTACTGGAAAATTTTCCACCCTTAACAGGGAAGGCAGTAGCCCTTGTACCCTCCTGGGTCCATGGGTTATCTAATAGTGCCAAAAATGTTTACTATTTTGATATAGGAAAGAGGCATGACAACTATACAAATTGACTAAATATTACACCAAATTGTATTCAGAGCCTGAAATATCTGCCAGACTGCAGGAAATATACACAACAAAGGAAGATTCCTGCTGAAGATTACTAACAAACTATTTACCCATACCTTTAATGCTTCATACTCTACTGGGAAAGGAAAATAGTCTTTAAGTTGTACCCTACACAAAATAAACCCAACCATTCATTCCCTATGGCCAGACCATGGAGAACCTACAGAACAAAGGCTTAGATTACTAATACTTGTTTAATGCTGCATACCCATACCCACGAAAGGAAAACAGAGACTTAAAGCTGTAACTCACAGAAACTAAGAAATTATGTAGAAACTGAGTTCCTCAAACACTTTGGGTCTCATTCTCTGGCTTTGAGAGAAGACCACATCTCTGTGAGACATTATTTCTTCTCTATTAAAACTTTCCTTTTGTCTCTAACTCTGGCTCCCACTTGAATTATTTCTTCATGGAATCAAGTACCCTGTTCGTGGCAGGCATGGGGCTTGAGTCCCCAACTGGGGAGATTTCCCCTGTCCTGCATTAGTTGAAAGGATTTAACAACTTTTTTTATCAGAAATTTGGCCAAATTGGAGACTATATCAAAGCCTGATAGATTTTTATTCCCCTTAGGCCTTCTCCCCTAAACTAAAATGAAAACTATGTAAAAGGATTTATACTAAGAGACAGAGAAGACGAAGAGAGGGGACAGAGAGAGAGGGAGAGAGAGAGAGAGAATGTAGTTAGATGAGTGGATCACCTTTAATGTCATTTAGGTGGTAACTCAATTCTTTGAGGTATTAAAACAGATGTTCTTGTTTTACAGTTCTAGGCTTTATAGGACGAGAGGTGTGTCTCCAGAAATAATTCAAAGCCCTGTTGATTCTTTTTACCATCCCCAAACCTTCCCTGTTAACCTGAAAAGACTTGTAAATATTGGCTTTAGGAAACCAAAGTACTTCTAGAAAGAGTTTGCATTTCTTTTCCTATGCATTTGGGATGTAAATACCTGGTCTTCACTGGGAACTCTTATCTAGGTCATCTATTAAAATGCAAATTTCAGGAAGGTAATTCTTATTAAAGAAAAAAGGGAGAGTTTCATCCAGAACCTCACTTGTCAAGGACAAATACAAATCTACAGTGTCTTCTCCACATATATTAGTAAAAGCATTAGCCATCCAAGCAGATATGTTTAAATTATTCCAATCCTCCCTCCAAAAAAAACTCTTCTCTTTTAGGGGAGTGAGGGGGAGTCAAAAGGAAAGTTATTAGAAAAGGGATAACACTCCACAGAGTGGGTCTCCATTCAGAGGCAGAGAGTGAGAGGCACTGAGAGACAGAGTAAAGGCACTGAGAGAGACCTGAGTGTTCAAGGAATTCAGTTTATATGTCATTCTTTAGTCCCCATTTCCTTTGATAAGGACATACAGTGAGGAAGGGGAAGAGTAGTGTGAAAGGTAAGAATATGTAGAGTGAAAGGCCTGCTGGCAGTTCCCAGCCATTAATCCATAGGTTCCTCATGGTTTTAGCCATAGGGAATGACTCTTGGTTCCCGTTTTCTCTTCACAGGTGTTGGGGAATGGGTTGTTAGCAATCCCAGCAGAAACCTTCCTTTGTTCTGAAGGGTCCTCCAGCTCTGGCTGCAGGGTTGATCAACATTTCAGTCTCTGAAAGAAGCTTGATTAATATTTTTAATTCTCTTGCTTCCTCCCTACATTACTTTCCCCTCAGAGATTTTAATCTTAAAGGATGTTTGAGGAACAAAGGTCTGTCTTTTGTAACTTCTTGAAAGCTGAGATAGGGCTGTAGTCCCTGCCTACCAGGAATAAAAATCTCTGAAAGCCTATTCTAAGTGCATGGGAGGCAGAGAGAGGACATGAGGGCTTCCAGCATGCAGAAATGGTAGGGAATCTTGCAGCTTAGAAGATATAAATTTAGCTAAAAGATTGAAAAGACAAGTCAAAATTAATAGTAGAGGTAATTGACAGTAAAGTTACTTTTCCATGGCAGTTTGTTAATTCAAGGTAAAGAGATCTAGTGAAAAGAAATCAAATCATTTTGGCAAGAGAGTACTGCATAGACTCCAGGCTAAAAGAATAATTATTCAGAAAATTTCCCTGATTCCCTGGGATATGTGGACTTATCTAGTTTCCAGAACAAGGGCTTAAGCTTTTCCATGGGTTCACAGGAATAGGTTGCATTTCGCGGTTCATAAGAAACTGGTTTAATTAGCTGTTGATTCCTTCTAATTTGACAGCTTTTGGGGAACTTAACAAACTCGGTAGGGCCTGACTTTCAGTAGATCATAGGAGGTAGCTACTCTGTTTGTAGGAAACTCTGACATAAAAGCAGGTCATCTATGAATGGTTTAACCTTATGTTCCCCACAAACAGGCTAAGGGCAAGGGGGCTGCCCCCGTTTAGACTGTGTCCCAGTTCCTGGGGAGAGGGGCTCTCCACACCAGACCCTGGTCCTGACATGGTGGAGAATTTCATTGCTAGTCTTGTCTCACAATAGGAAAATTAAATTATCTTAAGTTAGGCTGGCTATTCATTTCTGCCACTGTGTATTCAGTGTTGGAGAGAGGCCCATAGGACTGGTCAGGACAGTGTAGGCAGCTCTAGTAACTAGTAAAAACTCAGTTTTTACTCTCTGCCATGTCAAGGGTGACCTGAGCCTCCACTACTGTGATTGCAATGGATTTCCCTAGGACTGGAGCTGGTGAGCACTTGGGCCTCTATTATTGGAGGAGAGGAGAGGCTTATTATGAGGGGAAAGGGCTTATGAGGTCCACCTTTACGTGGCTTCCCAGATGTGGGTGCCAGACCCAGGTCTAGTTGTGATCCAGGCTCACAGCTGGGAATAGGACCCCAGATTTGGACTGTTACATTAGTGTAGTGGGGCGCCTGCACCTAACATATGTAAACATGATTCAGTTTATTGCATCACACATGTGCGGTTGAATACCACTATGGTTCTCTGATATATGTAGAGCCCAAGAAGTTCCCTAACAGAGCAGGAGCAGAAGCGTGTTCCTCACAATAGAACTGCACACCCCACAATAGAAGAGCGCTCCCCCGCAAAAAAGTTGGTGCCTGCCATTTCATTCATGTGGTCCCCTCATGTATTCTTTCAACTGGGCGTCTCACCACCGAACCCTTCCCTTCTCTATCAGCTCGGCACTAACACCAGGGCTGGATGGACACTTGCCCTTCCAGTGCCCTTCCTTCTGTAGTTTGTGCATTGATTATGCCCCAACCTGACGATGCCAATCATGGTCAACAAATGTCGAGGCTCTCCAGGCCTGAAAAGGTTTTATTGCCTAGGGTCACCTCAAAATGGTCCCTGTATTACAACAGCTAAAATTTGCACCTTTTTGTACTCTGCTTCCTTCTCAGCCGGTCCCAGTTACTGAACACCTTAAAGACCTCTGGCACCAAGGCAGCCTATGAGGCTTGGTGTCCAGGCTCCAACTTTTGGAGCTTCCTTTTGAATACTGGGCACAGCCCGAGTTATGAGATGTATAGCCAGGAGTGTCTGGCCCTCAGACTTTGGGCCAATGTTAGTATATTCTCTGAAAGCCTTAGAAAACTGGTTAAGGCAACAAAATGCAGAAAATTATTTTGAGGAAGCATGAAATCCTTGTTTCCTACTCAGAAAACTTTTCTGTAGTATTAGTAGCAGACCAATAGTCTAAGAAACATTAAAACACAACTCTAATTTTGCATAAGCTTACTTTTGACGTTTAAATTTCCAATCTTGTTCAGTTTAATCACACAAAATTTCTTCCCAGGATTTCTCTTCAAAAACCTTCTACAACTTTCCTCATTCTTTCGGTTTGGCTCTTCTCATTCAGAACTGACCAACTTTAAGACAAACACCTTTCCTTCAATTTCCTTCAAGATATATCTCCATACTTTATACTTTCTGTTACCAAAGACATACATTTTCCTTTCCATTATAATTAGAATTCTTAACTCAACCACCATATTACATGTAACATAGGCAAGTATAAATCAGACATACTCATATTTCCCCATTATCAATATTCGTAACTTCCCTGAGGGTGCATATCTAGTTTCCTCAGGGAGCAGTGAAATAGCTGGGGTCCCCAGAGAACTCAGTTCCCCCTCAGAGTGTGAGGGTGAAGGGGAGGAAAAAATTCCTGATGATTTTGGGATCCCTGGGAAGGTGCTTCTATCATTGGGACAGCTAATAAGTCTGGGTTTTGGTAAAGGAGCATAGAAGCTTGTACATAGGGAACTTCTTCCTACTTGTCCTGTTTCTTGCAAAAAAAAAAAAATCTAATTGGAGGATACTATTGTATTTAGCAAACCCGTTTACAGGCCAAACTTCTTGGTCCCCTCCCACTGTTAGTTTGGAAGGAGGATGGACCCCCTACGGGTCCTCTTGTGAGGAATTGCTACTGCATGTTTCACTGATGGCTGCTTTCCCCACGGGGTGCAAGCTATAAGTGCCCATGCAGCTGGGAAGGAAGGAGAAACATAATTCTTCCCTTACCGCGAGTTGAACCTGGGCACCCTGGGTAAAAGCACTGAAACTTAACCCCAAGATACCAGCTGTGCCTGAATCTGAAAGCATGTCACTATGTAGCATCCTGGCCCTGCCTAGCCATATCCTGCTGTATGAGTTCATTCCTGACTGCCTTCCCCACTTCAAGGACTCTCCAACTAACATCAGTTGTTTCATGACTTCCCAACCAATTAATGTTCTCCTTATCTCTATATCTGTGTAGGGATGACAAAACTGTATAAAATTGCATGTTATATCACAATCTGGCTCAGCCTCTTGGATAAGAATCCACTGAGCCGATGCTGGCATCAAGAAAGGCTGCTTCCTGCTTATAGCCTCGGTGTCCCATCTCTCCACTGGAGAATCCTACAACTCCACCCCGAGAGGTGTGCACACGCATATGTGGCGTGGCGCACCTAGAAAGAAAGGAAGGGATAGCAGCATGGGCTGGGCCCAACACTGCCCCTAGCGGGCGCAAAGAGTTACCTGCGGTTCCAAGGGGGAGAGAGAGACAAATTCAGGGATGGAAACAGAAGGCGAGCTTTTCCGGGAAAACTACCTTGAAGTCCTGCACTGTAGGAGACTCAGGCCCGGGAACCTAATGCAATCGGGGCTGGGCTGGCCTGGTGCTCAGCCCTGAGCTATTTGGGCCCACTCTGAGATTACTCCAGCATTCTGGAGCCAATTGAGAAATGAGGACAGGACAGATAGGAGACAAGTTAGGATAGTATTCGGTGGACTACTGTGACCCCACCCCTTCCCCACTAGAGTACTGCCAGAGGGGAGAGTGTGGGTCCAGCCTGGTGGGTCCCAGGTCTGGCTGTGATCCAGGCTCGCGGCTAGGAATGGGACCCTGGAGGTAGAACGTTACATTAGTATAGTAGGGCGCCTGCGCCTAACATGTAAGCATGATTCAGCTTATTCACACGCATTGTGGCAGAATGCCACTATCGTTCTCTGATATATGTGGAGCCCATGAAGTCTGCTAACAGAAGCTCGTTCCCCATAATAGAACTGTGCCTCGCAATAAAGTTGGTGCCTGCCGTTTCATTCTCATGTCAGCCCCTCGTGCATTCTTCCAACTGGGTGTCTCACCACCGAAACCTTCCTTCTCGATCAGCCTGGTGCTGACGCGTGGCATAGTCGACAGGATGAGGTGAGTATGGCCCCCAGCGCTCCGGATGGTGCACGGGTGGAGGAGACCTGAGTGGAGGACATGTGGCCCCCCCGCCTGCCAGTGGTATCCTGTCGCGGCGTATCTGCTGCATGGATGCCCCCAGAGGATTGGGATGGAGTGAAGCAGCAACCAGAAAGCCCTGGAGATGTTGAAAACAAATGTCCTGACCACTCACTGGGAGGCAGCGGGTTGGGTGGCCTGGATGTTCCTGGCAGTGCTGCGGCAGGCCAGCCTGGAGGTTCAGGACCAGGTTCAGCAGGTGCAGCAGCTACGATGCTAGGAAGAAGTGCTGGAAAGGTGGCTGGCGGCAGCGCAACGCATGCTGCAGGGCCCTGACAGATCGCTGCCATCATCCTGGTCTGGGATCCCACTGGGGACACCACAGCAGGCGTGGCCATTGATACAGCGCAAGTTGAAGTGGAACAGCCATTGACCCCGGGGTGGGGCAAACTGGTGGCACCCCCCCCCCCAGGCTAGAAAGCATACCCCTTGATCCAGTACACCCTCGTCAAACTCCAAGACCTGAGGAAACAGGTACGGCAGAGAACCAGGAAGACGGTTCCTGGTGGCTGCTGCGGCTGCGGGATGACAGGGCCGCAAGGACTGAATTGTCTCCGGAAGAGATGGCTCAGCTGGTCTCCGTAATGGTTACGCTGTCCCTCAGGCAGCGCCTCCAGAATCTGGCGCCTACGGCATGGGGCACAGGCAACAACTCCCTGATTAATTGGCTCATGTCTGCTTCATGGACAGTGTGGGCCGACCTGGAGGAGCTGCCAGTCACAGCGAGCAGATGCACCATGTACTTAGATCTGATCCAGATAATTGAGAAATGGGCACACGACAGGTGATGTTTCGCGCCCAGTACACTAGCCCCGATGAAGAGATATTTACAACCCATATGAAGGACTTGTTCTTGATTTCTGGCCTGGCAGGTACTTTTTGGCACCATGGCAGCACTGCTGGCCCTTAGCGGATAGGCGGATCCATGAAATGATGTCCTCCCTGGCATTGTTGGAAGATGTGGAAGTGAAACGCAAGGAAGGTTCCACCCAAGTACAGACTACACCACCCTACGCACTCCCAGAATGGCCAGTGCAGGGATGAAGAAATGGCTGAAAGGGGTAATGGAGCAGGCCCTCGCCCCTTTAGGCTGCTGTATCACTGGCTGCGCCTAAAGTGAGCCTCAGGCAGATATGGTTTGATCTCCTCATTACAGGGGTCACTGCAGAAAAGGCTGAGCAGCAACCTAATGAAGTGCTGCTGGTGCTGTGGAATTAGCTGTGCCCTGACCAACAATTCACTCCTATCCCCGGGAAAGCCACAACTATGAGGTGCAGCTGGCCAATTATCTCCCTGATTAGGGAAGGATTCGACTGGGACACCAGGTTGGCGGGGGAGCCGGTTGACCTGAGGCCTCATGTGAAACTGACTATACATTGGTCCCCCTGCAATGTACAGAGGGTGTTAGCCCTCGTGGACACTGGTGCTGACAGCTGGTATTGCCCCAGGCCACCTGGGTAGTGAACACAAATCAGTACTACCTGCCTGGTGGCCATGAGGAAATACGATACACCATAATGGAGCTGGAAGAAGCTGGTGTTATTCATGCTGCTCATAGCCCATGCAAATTCCCTGTGTGTCCAGGGAAGAAGCCTGACGGCTCCTGGAGCATGGTGGTTGACTATTGGGAGCTGCTGAGCCGAACAACATGGGTATTATGGACCAGTTGTCACATGAACTTGTGGTGTAGTTGGAAGATGCCTTTTTCTCTATTGCCATAACTCCAGAAAGTCAAGAACAGTTTGCCTTCACCTAGGAAGGGCAATAGTGGACATTCCTCGTCCTTCCCCAAGGCTATTTGCATAGCCCTACACTCTACCACGGTCTCATGGCTCAAGATTTAGCCACATGGAAATGACCATCTAAAGGGTACTTGTATCATTATATCGAGGATATAATGCTAACCTCTGATTCTTTTAAGAACTAGAAGCAGTGGCAACCAGAAGCTCTCACTGACTGGGGTTGGGCAGTCAATGAGGACGAGGTCCAGGGACCTGGGTTCTCTGCCAAATTCTTGGGATTTTTCTGGTCGGGTAAGACAAAAGTAATGCCGGAGGTGGTGATTGATAAGATACAGGCATATCCCTGACCTGAAACTGTGAAGCAGCTCCAAACCTATTTGGGACTGCTGGGGTTTTGGAGAGTGTTCAGTCCTCATTAGCCTCCTTGATGTGACAGGGTGCCCAGTGGGATTGGACCCCCGAGACAGAAGAGGCCTTTAAGGCCACAAAGCAAGCTGTAGCACAAACCCAAGCTCTACGTGTAGTAGATCCAGCCCTCCCATTCCTGCTTATGATGCAGATGGATGATGCAGGGTTTGGATGGGGCTCGTAGCAGAAGCACGGTTCCCAGGAGGTACTGATAGGCTTCTGATCCCAGTTGTGGAAAAGTGTGGAAGCACGGTATTCTTTGATAGAGAAGCAACTGGCTGCCATATATGCAGCCCTTCTGGCCCGTGAGGCCATCACTGGACCTAATCCCATAACCATGCAGTCCACATACACTGTGGAGGGGTGGCTGCGGTCTTGGGTGAAGACTTCCTGTACTGGAATTGCACAGACCCCTACACTGACCAAGTGGGGGGCGTACCTAGAGCAGCAGGCACAGTTCTCTGCAAGCCCCCTATCAGGTCAACTGCACTCCCTATTGGGACTAGTGCAGTTTCAAGCAGAGCTTCTGGCAGAGCCTGCTGAGATGGGACATGTACCGAGTCCCTATGTAGAAGGTCGGGCTCCCATCCCTGAGGATGCTTGGTACACAGATGGCTTGTGCCACGGGCAGCCCCCGACGTGGGCTGCTGTGGCCCTACAGCTGTCCACAGAAACCTTTTGGTATGAAACAGGTGCTGGGCAGTCCAGCCAATGGGTTGAGCTTCTCACTGTGTGGTTGGTCCTTATGAAACTGGCTCAGTGCACATCTGCACTGACAGTTGGGCTGTGTATCAAGGTCTAATTCTGTGGCTGCCTGATGGGCTGCTCAAGAGTGGATAATAGGCTACTGCCCACTATTGGGCCAGGGTTTGTGGGAAGACCTCTGGAAGCGGAGTCTTCAGCAGGGGGCCACCATATACCATGTCTCAGGAAATCGACTGTTACAAATCCCGGGCAATGTGCAGCCGATGCACTGGCACAAGTTCACTACACCTGTGTACCGCCAGTTCGGGGACATTGGCCCTTGGCTCTACTGAAAGCTGGGGCATGTAGGGGCCCGTACCATGGAACAGGTAGTGAAGCGATGGGGCCTATCGTTGACCCAGGCACAAGCAGTGTCACAAATGCCCTGGTGTGCTGAGCAGCACCCAGAGAGATGGCGGGTAAAGAGGAGCCCGGGGATGGTGCCCTGTGGGGCTAAGCCACTCTAGGAATGGCAAGTGGACCATATAGGGCCACAGACTGGGGACACCACTATGTGTTCACGAGTGTGGACACAGCCACTGGCCTAGGGTTTGCATGGCAGAGGCAGCTGCTGATCAGCGCCATAGTGTGACCACTTTGGAGCATCTTGCTGCTGCCTATGGCCGGCTTTTATTAATCACCAGTGACAGGCATGCACTTTACAGGGCAGGAGGTACAGACCTGGGCCTGCACCAAAGATGTGCAGTGGCAGTTACATGTTCCTTATTGCCACAGGCAGATGGAATGAAGGAAGGATTCAACAGCTTGCTGAAGTACAAATTGCATGCCTTGGGCCTGGGCTGGCGCCATTGGTACACTAACCTCCCACAGGCTATACGCCTTCTGAATGAACAGCCCAGGCAAATGGGGTTGTCTTCACTTGACAGATTTGTAGCAGGCTTGCTGTGAGCTATCAAAGTGTGCCCAGGCACCACTGCTATATAGTTCTTGCCTTGGGTGTACCAGGGAGCTTTGCTCTTGCCAGCCCCAGATCCTTTGGCAGTAGGTAAACAGACCACCTGGTCATGGCCCTGGACTATACAGGTAATACAAGAGCCGTAGGTAGCCTTGGTGGAGCCCTGGGGACAGAGCTTACATAATGGGTTTTCAGGTAGAACCCTGGATTTATATTTGGCCCAAGCCCTTGCAAGTGTCACTCACCAAGACTGTGGATGGTTCACTGTTAATGGGGAGTATTGTCCTTAGCCTCTGGCCCATTCCTCTTTATACTGTAACACCTGTGGATATCTCCTAGCCTGCTACCCTTGGAGAAACTGCCTGGTGTCACAGGCCAGGGGCAGCTCCTCTCCTGGCCACCCTTTTGTTTCAAGATGGGCAAGTGTCCTGTGTCCTCCCAGAAGGACAGGACTTCCCCTAATGGTCTCTTTGTCTGTTCTATCCTATCACCCAGACTGGCAACAGGGAACAGTGTCATGTCCTGGGCTCATGTGTTTGCTGCTGTCCACAGCATTTCCTGCTGCTGGGTGTGTATTGAACTGCTGATGGGCACAGCTGAAGGCCTGCCATGGCGCATTATTCCAACCACAGCTGAGAACTGGACATGGCTGCGTACCTGGAACACCACACCTGGATGGGACCAGTGACGATGGGCCACATGTCGGGAGCCATTATGAGACACTGAAGAAGTCATGTAGCTTATAGCCATAAAGCAGTTGCTGAGACTGCTTAAACAATGGTTCAAAGAAGCAGGGCTTTGAGTTAAACATTACTGACCCTGGAAGGGAGGTTTGCCTCCTAAAGAAATTCTTTTAAGATAGTGGAATGTTTTACAGAAAGCAAGAATGTTTGTACCGTGAGGGAAGGATGTATAGGAACTTATGTAAATGTCAGCTTTTCTATAGTAATGTATGCTGTGCCTTGCTATTGTGTTCAAAAAGAAATATAAGGGCTATGCCAAATAAACTCGAGGCTGCAGCATTGACTGTATGCCCTCCCGAAGCGCTTTCCTGTCTTCTTTTTTCCTTAGGCTTCACCCCCCTCTTTTAGGTGCTGTTCGACTTTAGCCGGCTGGCTCCGGCAGCCACAGAAATGCTACTCTGCCGTGACCATTGCAGCTCCCCGCCCCTCATAGGCCATGCCATTTTCAGTGGGTGGGGATAGCTAGTGGGAGAATGTGTGGAACTGTGGAAGCAGGCCCTCACTGCATAGAGCAAGTGAGATCTGTGCCCAACCGTATCGTGGGGTGGCTACCCCTCGAGATGTGTGCTAACGCCACCTTTGTTAAAGTTTCCCAAAGTGTTGGTGGATGGACAACGTTAGTGTCAGTACAGAGCCTACCGAGTGACGACCTGTAGGGTATCTCTGGGTCTGCGGACACTACGGCTGACCCTACTTGCTTGCTGACTGGACCGGCCGTTGTACCTGGGACGTCCACATTTAGCCAGACACATTTACTTATTTTGTCCCAATTGCCTTGTAATTGGGATCTTGTATATTACCACTGGCACCAGCAGAAATAGGCAGCATGGTGGTTCTACCCCCTGGCGTTATACGTTGCAGGGGTGGGATCCATAGATGTAGAAATTGCAGGTAGAAGCTTTAGCCCAGCACACTGCACAGGCAATGAACCTGGGTGGAAGCTACATGTCAGAATATAACCCTTTTAAAAGATGAAACTATGCAAATGAGGAAAGTAGTTCTGCAAAACCGCATGGCCCTTGACCTCCTAACTGCTGCCTGGCACCCGTGCCCTGCTCCATGTGGAATGCTGTGTCTTACATTCCTGATCAGGCAGCTCTCCAGAAATGGAATGCTGAAGTCCAAGCCATCCATGCCCTGGGAGAAGACCCCCTGACAGCTTGGTGGAATTCCTTCGGGTTCTCCTGAGGTGGAGAGTAGCTGTCCTAGCCCTTGTAGCCTGTAGCCTGGTAGTGTTTTGTTTTCTTTACATTGTTGTTGTGGACTGTGGGCCCAAGGGAGTGCCCTCTAGGCCAGATCCCAAGCCATGACCTTGTAGGGGTGGAATGTGGGTCCCAGATCAAGTTGTGATCCAGGCTCATGGCTAGGAACAGGACCCTGCACCTAACATATATAAGCACGATTTAGCTTATTGTATCATACATGTGTAGCAAAATGCCACTATTGTTCTCTGACATATGTAAAGCCCATAGCGCAGGAGTGTGCTCCTCGTAATAAAGTTGGTGCCTGCCGTTTCATTCTCATGTCGGCCCCTCGTGCATTCCTCCAATTGGCATCTCACCACTGAAACCTTCCCTTTTTCATTAGATCAGCTTGGAGCTGAAAAGGAGGGGAGGAGGAAAAGGCTAAGGCAAGTCAGAGAGTAAGCCTGGGCAAGCTTCTGCTTCCCACTGCTTTCCTAATTGCTGAGCTT
This sequence comes from Eonycteris spelaea, assembly GCA_003508835.1. Classification (NCBI taxonomy): domain Eukaryota; kingdom Metazoa; phylum Chordata; class Mammalia; order Chiroptera; family Pteropodidae; genus Eonycteris; species Eonycteris spelaea. Next base: position 775,984 of record PUFA01000380.1, on the reverse strand, counting down.
CCAGTGAAAATGAAAGCAAGGGATGAAGAGGAAGGACAGAGGATTCCCACAGGGGCTTACCCATCCTGTTATGGCTGAAAGGTGCTGTGCAGTCTTTTAATTTGGAGTTGGAAGGGGTCTCAGCAGGTTATTCCTGCTGCAATTCTGATGGTGGCGCCAAGTCAGGGAAGTTAGAGGAAGAAAAGTAGGAAAAGTAGACAGGACCGGTGGACTCCTGCTCAGTTAGAGAACAAGTCTCACCAGCCCCTAGAAATGGCAGGCGTCAAGCATTTGCTCAAGGCTGATTGATCTGCACAGCGTAGGGAAATGAATCCCAGCCACCCTCAGATGAGAGGAGCCATGGAAAACTGAGAGGGACAAGTTTATGTCCCTTTGGTCCTTTGTGGTCCAGAAAAGATGACACAGAACAGGACAAAATTTCTTCAATTGACTGGGAGACCAAGTCAATGCACTGAGAGAAGAGGGTTTTTTGGCAGAGAGTAATAGAAAAAATTCAGTACACCACCAAAGGTGGATTCAAAAGGAAAGTTTATTAGACAAGATTGGGCATGTTCAGGGTGGCATGGCCATAGACAAAGAAAGTTTATTAAAAAAAGGATAACACTCCACAGACAGAATGTGGTCTCCTCTCAGAGGCAGAGAGTGAGAGGGACAGTGAGAGAGACAGAGTAAAGGCACTGATAGGGATCTCTTTTATAAACTAGTGAGTTTTGCTTCTTTTTGTGTGCGCCTGTCTCAGGGCTAAAAGTTCTCTGTTTGAGTATATCTGTGTTTGTCTGTATATGTATGTTGTAAATGAGAGCTATTTTTTTTAATCTCTGGATGGTATTAATGTAATAAATTAAAATTAATTGGTTTGAAGGCAATTGATATGATTGCGTATTTTAAAACTCAAAAATATAATCTAACTCAAACATTTTCAAATTCACATAATATAGGATTAATCTTTTTTAAAAAACAAGTTAAGGTTTGTTATTTTGAGTAAAAAGGACTTTTTTTTTAGAGTTAATGACATTGAATATAATGCAGATATACAGCTTTATTCTCCTGTTCTACTAGTTAAATAAGGTCATGTTTTTTTGTTAGAAAATTTGTCAGTAAGAAAAATAACTTAGTATTTGCTAAGGGTGGAAAAATTTTCAAGTAAGTCAACTTCTGCTTCTGTAATCTGCTTGCTTGTTTGATGTTAACCAGGATGTGGTTCTGGGCTTTATAAACTGCCTCTTTCGAAGCTTGGGCTGATCTCCTCTAACCTGCGTGGTAGAGAGTCAGTCTCCGGCCAGCTAATAAAGGCTCACAATTCATCTCAATTGGCTCCGTGGGTCTTAGATTTGATCAAACCACAAACATTTGGAGGCCCCAGCGAAAGCTCTCCCTTCCAGAGGGGGAGATCTCCTAAGACCCACGCCCCCAGCCACCTTGGGCGAGGACCTGCCCATCCAGGGGACGGCCGCTGAGAGACGTTCCTCAGCCCCGGACACCAGGCAGACTTGCACAGGAGGGCATGTGGACGAAAGGTTCAAATCTGTAACAATTGAGTGCGAGCCATCTGAAGCAGCTTCACCGGTGAGTCAGACTGCACTACAGGTGTTCAGGTTTTTGAGTATCTGTCTGTCGGTGGGCCTAAGGGGAATTAGTGGAAGGCTGGACGAAGCAATATGTCCCTAGTTTGGTCAAGGTCTGAGACGTCAGATTTGACTTCAGGTTTTTGGGTGAGCTAGCGTTTTGTGTTTTGCATTGTGTCTGTCTGTCTGGACTGGTCCTTGGTCTGTCTGTATTGTGTCTGTCTGTCCAGACTGGTCGAATGTACTGTTCTGGCCTTTGTGGTCCCATCCGACTAGACTCTGGGTCAGAGGCTGATCCTAGCCCTGGCTTATTAACATGGGTCAGGCTTCTTCCTCAAATTGTCCTAACCCCTGCGGGGACTGAACCTCAGAGGCCTTTCCCGACTAGTGAACTGAAACATCAGAACCCTTCTTTCTCAGAGAAACCACAGGGACTAACCTCTCTCTAGAGACTATTTTCTTTACCCACCAGCCGACCTGGGACGATTGTCAGCCACTCCTTCAGGTCCTGTTTACCTCAGAGGAGCAGGAGCGGATCCTGAGGGAGGCTGCCAAAGCAGTATTAGAGCCCAACGGGCAGCCTTCCACCGATCCGGCCTGCATACAACATGTTCTCTTGAACACCCGTCCGCCTTGGGACCCCAACATGGAACAAAGTAAGGAGGCTCTGAAACGGTATCGCCAGCTTCTGCTCCAGGGTCTCCTGTCTGCCACCCAATGATCCACTAACTTATCTAAGGTAAGCGAGGTCATCCAAACTAAGGATGAATCACCAGCAGCGTTCCTGGAATGACTCTTAGAGTCGTACCGGTTGTGTGCCCCTATGACCCGGAGGACTCTAATAATAGGAGGGCTGTGAATGTAGCCTTTGTCAGTCAATCGGCCCCAGATATTAGAAAGAAACTGCAGAGGATGGAAGGGTTTGAAGGAAAGAACCTGTCTGAGTTGGTCGAGATAGCCCAACGAGTATTCAACAATAGAGATGAGGTAGATGGAGCACAGACTAAGAAGATGACCAAGATCCTGCTTGCAACCATGCAAGGAGCCCAGCCAAAGGGACGGCCAGGAAAAGGCAGAGGCCGAGAACAGGCACCCAGGGCGAACAGTGGACCCAGGAGAGTCGGGTTAGAGAAGGACCAATGAAGAATAAGGAAGAAATACTAGCGCTTCTTGAGGCAATTTGGCTGCCAAAGGAAGTGGCAATCATCCATTGCCCAGGGCACCAGAACTCAGGCTCTGAGGTAGCACAGGCAACTCCTTCACTGATCAGACAGCAAAGGAGGCTGCCCGAAAACCAGTGGGGCCAATTGACATTCTGCTGGCCCTACCACCCAGGGTGCTAACGGACACTCCTACCTACACTTCAGGAGAAATTGAACTATGCAACAAGCTGGGAGGCAAAGAGGAATCTACTGGGTGGGTTAGGCTCCCGGACGGCCGCATTGTCGTACCTGAGGCCTTGAGCCGAGACCTTATAACCCAGGTTCACCAGAGCACTCACTTGGGAGGAACCAAGTTAATTGAACTGTTGAAAAAGAGACTATTACATTCCGGGGCTGTAACGAATGGCCAAACAGGTATCGACCTGGTGCCACATCTGCGTGGACAGGCAGACCCTCCATCTCGCACAGCAGGAGCCCCACCAACTGGTCTCTGCCACCAGAACAACCGCTCAGCATCCAGTCCAGCCACACCACGCTCCAGACGATTGGATCTGGGTGAAAAAGGTACAGTCTGCTTCTCTTGAGTCCCACTGGGACGGACCTTTCCCTGTCATCCTCACAACACCCACCGCGGTCAAGGTAGGTCAAGGTAGCTGGACACCATCATTGGATTCGCCATACCAGGATCAAGGCTGCGCATCCACCACAGACATCAAAACAATGGGCCCTGCATCGGACAGAGGCCCCACTAAAGATAAGACTATCAAGGGTCCAGTCTGGACCATCTTAATTCTCTCCATCCTCTTCCAATCTTCTAACTGTAACCCCAGCAATCTCCGCCAGCCTGTGTTATAGGATTGGGAGCCTACCAGGACAGAAACTGGCATTCCTATTTCTACTTAGTAGCCCCCAAAGGGAACTTGGTTTGCCTGCAACACCGGACTCACCCCTTGTATCAACTCAATACTGGTCTCAGGGTACTGGAGGTTTTTGTGTATTAGTCCATGTTGTTCCCCAAGTATATTCCTACTCTGGGGAAGGGACTCGTGAACATTTTCAGTATATAGATCACCGAGCTAAGAGAGCTCCCATCCTAGTCCCCTTACTAGTAGGTATGGGTATGGCAGATCCCGCTGCAGTAGGGACCACAGATCTAGTACCTTGTATAATTAATTGGTTAACTACGTATGTCAAAAAAGGGTGCAGGCAGTGAAACTCATGGTTCTCAGAACTCACTACCCACCGCTCCAGGTTGACGAATCAATGATTTGAATTCCACTAGAAAACCAGTGGGGAATGTTAAGGATGAAAAATTTTCAAGTGAGCCAACTTCTGCTTCTGTAATCTGCTTGCTTGTTTGATGTTAACCAGGGTGTGGTTCCAGGTTTTATAAACTGCCTCTTTTGGGAGCTGAGGGCTGATCTCCTCTAACCCTGCGTGGCAGAGAGTCAGTCGCCGGCTGGCTAATAAAGGCTCACAATTCATCTCGATTGGCTCCATGGGTCTTAGATTTGATCAAACCACACAGTATGATGTGTAGACAAAAGAAAGGGGTTCTATGGAAAGTGACCTCACAGGGTGGTTTGATCATATTTCCTAAATGGGCAGGTCATCGTGGACGTCCAAGCCCCACTCTAAGGACTTCTTTAGTGAAAGGTTTAAAGCCAGCCCTGTTCATTATTTTTGTGCATCTAGGTTAACTAATCTTTGAAATACCAGAAGTAACACTCCTTGGTATTGACTCTCTAGAGAGCACATAATCTTGTTAACTGTTCTATGATCTAATTTCCCTCTTGCTTTCTCCAATCTTCTTTATATCCCTTTCTTAATTTCAAATGCATAAAAGAAGCTGCAAAAACTGTTATTCTCTGGAGCAACTTAGTGAGATCTTGCATATGTCTTCAGTTTGTCTCAGGTAAACTCTTATTAAAATTCTCTACAAGTTTGAATGTTTCTTACATCGACAGATGAAATTTTCATAAGTAATCTAGATATAATTATTAAGAGCAAGTAAATTAAATAAATATAAATTGAATAAAATGTTTTAAGTCAACTTTTCAAATAAGTTTCCCAAGTCTTTTCGGTAATCTAAAACCTTAAAGTTTTGCTGAGTTAAATAATTAAAACTTACTAAAAGTCTAGATCATTTTGAAATAATAGAAAATACTGAAACCTTAATTATTGTACATAAGATTACCTACTTTAGGGTTTCTACTGGAGAAAAACTAAAAAGATAAATTTGGGTCATTTAGTGAATATATTTTATGCCATTCTGAGAAATCTTCTATGAAAAACACATATCTAAAAATTATAAAAAGTATTTTAAAAGTTGCCAGGCGACATAATACTAATATAAAAAACAGTTGGAGGCAGGATAGATAGCTCAGGGACACTCTCTCCCCCTCCAGAATATGGCTCCGGAAATGTTTTCCTTTCTTCAGACCTCCCCCTGTATTCGCTTTGGCAAGGGTATATAAGCCAAAACTGTTTTCTTTCCAGCTTAGATGCCATCCTTGGCTAAGGTATGAACTTTGCCTAATCATAAAAGCATATAATCTCATCTGCACCGCAAATACTGCAGCTCCCATCACGCACCTGACACGACAGTTCTGGAAACACCATGTAAGGGAAAAAAGAGCAGGAAACAGAGCTCCCCACCTACTGGGAGGAAATAATGAGGCTATGTCAGTTTTGGGGCTCTACCTCAAAAAAGAACAAAAGCCAGGAATCGAGACATCTTTATGTGACTCTCCTTTTCTCTCTCTTTGTTTCTCTCTCTCTCTTTCTTCTCTCTTTTAATAAACCTTGCGCTTTCTCACTTGCTGTTCGTCTTGCCCTTGAATTCTTCCTTGCGGTATAAGGCAAGAAACTGGTCACTGGAGCTCTGAGCTTTTTGGCACCAAATTTATACTTGATATGTCTTAGTTATTAGAAATTAAGGTTTTTAAGAGTTAAAAATTCTAATTAATATGGGAGGAAATCGACACATGTTTTTGGTTTAAAAAAGGGTATAAGGTATGGAGATGCACTTTTGATAAGGGAAATAAGAATAATTTTGTTTAAACTAGGACTTCTGGTTATGAAGTACAAACTAAGAGTATATAAAAGTTGAAATGAGAGAGAAGATTGTACCTTGTGTAATTAAGCTGGTTAAAATTGAACTGTTATAAAGCTTTTTTAAAAAATTATTCTTTTTAGTATCAATTGTATGCTTATGTAAAAACTAAAACTTACTTGTCTTTTATCTGCTGAAAGGTTTTTCTTTTTGAGCAATCTGCCAAGAAAGCAAAGATTCTTGTTCAACAAAATAGTTTTTTGCATTTTTGTTGTAATCAGGTGTCAATGTAAGAAATGTCCAAACTGTTAGGTACCTAGTCAGACATGAGCAACAGGAAAACAAAGGAATAGTGGCCCAGCCAAAAAACACCCCATTGGTAGATGAAGAATCCATCCTGAATCCCAGAGAGACAAAGGACCGGAGGGTCATAACGTATAGCTGGTTTAATCCAGCCACAGACGTGTGTGCAGAAGGTCCTGCCGTAACCTGCACACAACCTCACCCTCATTATACATACCATGATTATAATATTATGTTTATGCCTGGAAGTTCATGAATTTAATTATAACAGACTGAATTCTGGATAAGCACATGTGCACTAGGTAGAGTTATATAGTAGCCAAGTGTCAATCCAATGACCTCACATACCAATCACCTAGGAATGCCTTTGTAAGCACCCATCACCACATAAATACAATAAGGACCTTCCCACTTCTGTATTGTTACAGCTCTCTTAGCTGAAAACCCATCCTTCCCTTTGGACATACTCTGTCGTTTACATTCTCTTATCTTTTCACCTCAAATTCCACAGGGCTGCAGCCTTCCTTAGCATGGCCCGTCTCCTTCTAAAATATGCCTTTAATAAATCTTTTTCTAAACCTCACTGACCTGTGCTTCTTTGCTGCATCAGCGGGGAAGAACTGAGGAAAAGGGATAATCACACTTCTGTGTCGTTACCCTCCCCCTATGCTGCTGGGATGACACCGAAGTTCAAGTCACCCCCAAAATGGCAACAAAATCTGTAGAGAATTTTAATGAATTTATTTGAGCCAAACTGACAACAATTACCAGGAAGCAAAATCTCAATGGTTTAAGAAAATGCTTCACAGTATGGCAGTTTTCCTGCTTATTTTATACTTTAGGATCAAAGGTATAAAGAAAGTTACATAAAATCCATTGGTATATTAAGGGGCTGGAAGAAAGCAAAATAAAGTAAAATAGAGACACACAACACACTTTTTTACATTGGTGGGTACAGGAGAGTTAATAATTAACATAGAAATGGTTTTGGGGGAACAGGAGAACAATAAGGATTTCTGTGGTCTTCTGCTCTTCGGGGCCTGGAAACAAAAGGGATGACTCTGACATTCCAAGGGTATGTGATCTTAGATACAAAAGGATAATAGACAGGCTTATTTAAGGTAAAGACTGATCTTTGTCAAGAAAGTAAGAGGTCCAGGATGAGACTACCTGCCATGACCTGCTTTTAGTTGGGAATTTTATGTTCGACCTATGTGGTTAATTTTGGTCTCTGAGTTTGTAGGGTCTGCCATGCAGGCCTTTTACTTAAAACAAAATCTTTTCAATAGCAAGAGCTAGCTTGTATTTGTCTTAAATATCTTTGATTGTTACTTTGCTAAAATAAATAATTAAGTATTGTTTACAATAATCTGTCATCCTATTTAGTCCATTGTCCAAACATTAAGCATTCTTTGTGTTGTGTCTATATGTTATAGCTGTCCAGAAATTGTGTGAAATTCCTGTGAGTCTGATACTGTGGTAGCGAGACCCGAGCTAACCACTTCCTAGGACAGTTGAAAGATATTCACTTCCTCTTACGGCCCACCAACCAATCAAAATACACTTTCCTTATACAGAAAAAACATGCAAGTCTGTTACTATGAGGAAGTATAAAAGAGTGGCTGTCATGCATTCCTGGGAACATCAAAAAGGAGACACTGTGACTGCTCAGGGAAACCAAAAAGTAGACTGTGAAGTAAAGCTCATGGCCTCCGAGAGGGTAACAGAACCAACAACTCGGACTGCCACCCTGTTCCCCAATCCCTTAGCGGAGTGAGACCCTAAGTGTTCACAATATGGGATGCCTGGTTTAAGACTGAAAATGAAAGTTACCTCTCTAGTGGATGGTGGAAGTTTGAAGACAGGCAAATAGCAATTCCTGAGGTCTTAGCCCCAGCCTTTGTCAGATAGTTCCAACAGAATCCCACATTGGCCAGACAGCTCTTGAAACCACATTAGGCCGTATTTCTACATCTCCCAACTTTCTAGCATCTCCCAAATGGTGTGCGAACAATGTGGGGGATGTGCTCAAACAACCCACAACAGGGGCCACAGGCCCCTCTGAGAGTCCAGAGTGTGGCAGGAACACCCTTTGAAGACCTGGAAGTAAATTGTACTGAGATGCCTTGATCCCGGGGCTACAAGTACCTCTTGGTCTTTGTGTGCTCATATTCTGGTTGGGTAGAGGCTTACCCCACCCAGACTGAGAAGGCCCAAGAAGTAGCCAGACTGCTCCTCTAAGAAATTATTCCACGATTTGGCCTACCAATTGCCATTGGCTCAGATAACAGACCAGCTTTTGTAGCAGAAATAGTGCAAATTCTAGCTAAAAATTTGAACATTTGAACATTAAATGGAAATTACATGCTGCCTATTGACTATAGAGTTTGGAACAGGTAGAGCACATGAACAGGACCCTAAAAATTCAATTGAGAAATTATGTCAAGAGACACATCTACATTGGGATCAAGTCCTTGCTATGGCACTATTAAGAATTGGCCCCAACCAAGAAGACTGGATTTTTCTCCCTACTAGATCTTGTGTGGGTGACAACCCCCTCCCCATCAAGGGAATACAAAGAGACCTAAAGGAAATAGGTGAAATGACTCTGAGACAGCAGCTACAAGCCCTGGGTACTACTTCGCAGGCTCTCAACCACTGAATTAGAGGAAAAGCTGCCTTTAGTCTGACTACTGAGGCCCATTCTTTTAGGCCAGGAGATTTGGTGTGGGTCAAATGGAATGTCCAATGTTTAAAGCCTCTTTGGAGAGATCCATTCACTGTTATCTTGTCCACTTCCACTGCAGTAAAGGTTGCCAAGATAATGCCTTGGATTCACCACAGCAGGCTTAAGCCAGTGGCCACAGACTGGGAGTACATTTCAGACTCCACAGAGCACCTAAGATTAGCCCTTTGAAAGAAGACGTCGACTGGACTTGCAAATCAAAAGAACATCGACCCCGATTTGGTCACACCAAAAGTTGACCAATCCATGCACAGCAGAAGACTGAGAACAGTGACACCCCACCAAGAGGGCCAACATACCCTACGGACTCTGTTTGTGTAATGTAAAGAGGGAATCAGGATAGGTAGTCAGTCATACAGTATGGAAATATCAGCCCTTAGACCAAAACAGGATAAAAATGATGCTCTCTGACCCAATCTTGGGCCCGAGCATCAAAGAAAGGAATGTGGTAGCAAGGTCCGAGCTAACCACTTCCTAGGTTGAAAGTTATTCACTTCCGCTTACGGCCCACCAACCAATCAAAATATACCTTCCTTATATAGAAAGAACATGCAAGTCTGTTACTATGAGGAAGTATAAGATGTATATAAAAGGGAAAGCTCCACTGTGATCAGGAGCTCAGCCTTTGATGTGAATCCGCTGAGTTGGTGCCAGCACCAATGAATGCTACTTCCTCCTTATTGCCTTAGTGTACTGTCTCTCTGTTTGAGTATCCTGCAACAATATATTCTGGTATAAGATCTTGTCTGTTATCTAAATTGGGGCTCACACTAAAAGGACTGAATCTGAGTTCAGAGAAATAAATACCTTAAGTGATTTTCATGCACAGGCACCAACCACAAAACCTATAAAGATTGTGGCACATGTGGATGAAGTCCATTCTACTTCTGCAAAAATGACCCCTCACTGCCAGACTTTGTCATCCTGATGCCCTTGTAACATGGAAACAGTCTGCTCCTAAGTTAGAGAAACTAAGATGAGTAAACAATAGCCAAAAATTAAGTATTTCTTTTTTTTATGGTGACATTGGTTAACGAAATCAAGTAAGTTTGAGTGTACAATTCAACAGTAAGTCATATATATTGCATTGTATGTTCACTGCCCATAGTTAGATTTCTTTCTGTCACCATGTATTTGACTCCTTTTACCCCATCTACTTTCCTCCCACCCACTTCTACCCCTGCCTTCTGGTAACTAGTCTGGTGACTATTCTATTGTCCATGTCCATGAGTCTCTGTTTGTTTGTCATGTTTATTTGTTGCTTTTAGGTTTATATCCTATATATAAGTGATATCATGTGGTTTTCAACTTTTTCTGTCTGGCTCATTTCATTTAGCATGATTATCTCAAGGTCCATCCATGTTATCACAAATGGCAATATTTCACCTCTTTGACAATAGCCAAAAATTAAATGAATAGTTGGCAATGAGAAATCCAAGAGGAAGGCTTGGTGCTTAGTTCTTAATAATTCCATGACAAACCTCATTTTTTGATTTTTGAACTTTTTAATTCAACATAGTACATTTAAGCTGGACTTCATTCAATTGCTACTTAGTATGGGTTACCAATATGTTCTTGTTGTTGTATGTATATTTTCCTAATGGGTAGATGGCTCCTGCTGCCACAGTGCTGATGCCTGTCTCACAGTGGCAAAGAAAGTGTAGAGAATGTGTTTTGCATTTGGGATATACCTTCCATAATCTCCAATGATTGAGGCACCCACTTTATGGGGCGAATCATAGGACCCTTGACAGAAAACTTTCAGCTTCTTGGAATTATCACTATCTTTATCACCCTCAATATTCAGGTCAGGTCGAACCAATTAATGGAGAAACTTGATTCAAGCAGAACAAGTCTTAATAATGTGGGACTGAATGAACTGAGGAGGATACTCTAAGGTTTTGTTTTTTCAGATTTAAAGAAATCTTTTCTCTTAAGCTATCAATAATTTGATAAGATGCCTTTGTGAACAAAGATGAAACATTTACTTTCCCCCCTACCTGATTCCTTCAGAATTCAGAAACTCTCAGTATTATTTTCATGACAACATATTTATTTTTATAAATTTAATAAGAATCTGTTCTCCTTAATACAGGACCCAATTGGGAACATTGGTTATCTTACCAAGGCTTTGAGTGAATGTTATATTTGAGTGGAACATTCATTGACTCAGATATGACCAGAAACTGCTTACAAGGTTCCAGCAAAGGAGACTTAAAAAGAACTTACATAGTCAATCACTATTCTTGCTACACTTGTATAAATAATCAGGCCAAGTTTAATGCAAAAAAAAAAAAAAAGTTTTACTGTGATTATCTTGGATTAATAAATACAGGTAACTGTTGAGGGAAAACTTATGGTTGCACCTTTGTCTATATTCCATTCTAATCTTGTTAATTGTCTTTAAGGTTTTTATTATATACCTATAACTGGATGGGGTCTTGAATTCTTTTAGTTTTCTCCAATATCTGGCTTCAACTGTCCAAATTAACATAACCAATTTTCTCCTAACCATTTGAATGGAAATCATTAAACTCTTTGAAAGGGGTCCTCCTCGTTGCCTAGATGGCAGCTATACTTCAGGAACTTGAACCTTGGATATACATCTCAAAACTGATGAAGATCCCATCTAACACCTGGTCCTGCACAAACACTGGAGACCCTCAAATCAAATTGATGAGAAAGTAGCTGACATTGATTTAGGCTACTTCCTTCCAAGATGCCAGATGAAGATTTTCTATTTTAATCTAACATGATACTCATTTTTCTTTTCTTTCTTTCCTTTACTCTGGCATTGGCTTGGAAAGATAACACCATCATCCATATCTCCCAGTGTTACCATTAGGGTGACCTGAAACCCATTGTCGTTCGGGGAGTAGTGAGGGGTCCTTGATTCTTTTTTGTTGAAACTGTAAAGAATTACAGATCAATGAGATTTAGAAAAGTAAGATTTATTAAAGCATGTTTCAAGAGAGAAATGAGTTTGATTAAAATATGCTCCAAGGGAGGGGCGGGTTATAGTGAAGAGGGCTGTAACCATGGAAGTGGGAGGTCTGTACTATATTAGGGCTGTAATGGGAGGTTACAAGGGTGGTGCTAGCTAGATGATTGGCATGTGAGGTCATTTTGATTAATATTTACCTACTGCACATGTGATTACCCAGAATTCAGTCTGTTATAATTAGATTTATGAACTTCTGGCATAAGCATGATATTATAATGATGGTATAATGAGGCTAGGTCATGGGAAGGTTAGTGTAATACTGACTGTGCAAGGACTTGTGGCTGGATTAAACCGGCTGGTATTTTATGGCTTTCTATTTCTTTGTTCCTCAGCATGCAGGGGTAATTTATAACCATTACCACTTTTGCCAACCTTGGAGGACGTCAGTTGATTTTAAGGGGGCAATGGGGTTGCCTTTCCTTTACAAAACAGTATATATTTTAAGATTAGAAAGCAATCTGATGAGCTGATTGATGCTAACAATCATGGAGTAATCAGGGAGATAACATGCCATTAATTTAAATAATCATTTTTGTTAAAGAAAAAAAAATAGGCTTCAAATGGTATCACTCATGCTAAAAACTCATGATACCAACCTAGATATAATACCTGATCTAGAGGAGTTTCAACCTCTCCCAGAAAAAAAAAAAAAATTTTTTTTTTTAGTTGAGGCTACACTTGGTTGACCTCAGAGATTGCAAGGACCTTGTGGTGACATCAGAAACACGGCAGAGCGAGAGATGTCTTCAGTTCTCTCCCCTTGAAACAACAGTAAGCTGAACATCTAAAACTCAACAAAAACATCCAATCTGCATACCAGCACGTCTGAGCATGGGATATGCACATAAGAGCTACCACAGAAACTAAAAAAACAACTAGATTAGCAGAATCAGTTTTTAGCAAGAAGATTGAAACCCTCAGAAAGAACCAATAAAACTTCTGGAGATAAAGAACATACTGAAAGAGATGAAAAATGAAATAGCAAGCTTGGGAAATAGAATCAACCAAATGGAGGAAAGGATCAGTGATATTGAAGACAGAAATCTAGAAATAAGTCAGAAGGAAAAAGAGAGAAACTGAAGAATGAAAAACTAATGAAAGAGAAATACAAGAACTAGCTGATACAATCAGGAGAGGAAACAAAAATAATGGATATTCTCAAAGGAGAGTAAAAGGAGCAGGGATTAGAAAGCAGTTTGGGACAAATAGTTGACAAGAATTTTCCAAATCTAAGGAATGAACTGGAGCTTAGAATTCAAGAAGTCAACAGGACATCCAATTATCTGAACTCAAAAAAAGCCTTCTCCAAGATACATTGTATATAGAATTATCAAAAATTAATGCCAAAGACAGAATTCTCAGGGTAGCCAGGGAAAGAAGACAGTAACCAATAAAGGAAAAACCCATTAGATTATCATCAGAATTCTCAGCGTGAATTTTACAGGCCAGAAAGGAGTGGAATGAAATATTCAAATTATTAAATGAAAGGAACTTTCATTTAAGCCAAGAATAATGTATCCAGCAAAGCTCTCCTTTAGATATAAAGGAGAAATAAAGACCTTTTCAGACATACAAAAATTGAGGTTCTCCACTATGAAGCCTGCATTATGGGAAATACTGATAGGGGTCAGCTCCCTTAAATAAATACATAACTAGGAGTAAGGCATCTAGCAGGCAGATGGAAGCAGAGGAGTGCAACCCTTACTATGAACAAGGCATTATAAACTTAAACAATAAGAAGAGATTTGCTATTGCAAGATAGTAATGAATGTTCAGCATACATAGGGACAAATTGAGACAACAATGACAGAAAATGGGAGGATTCAAAGATTCAAATTTGCAAAGGGGAATGGAGATAGGGCACATGCAGAAAAATGAACGACTGTATATATACACAACTATCCTTTACATATTCATAATGGTAACCACACACCAAAGATTCAGGACTGAAATATATAACATAAACAAGAAGAACCTGAGGGAAAACCCACAAAACCCAACCAAAATAAAAAAACAGAACACAAAGGACAAGGAAGCAATGGAAACACCAAGCTACCAGAAAAAAAAGATAAAATGGCTATAGAAGACCTCATATTTCAATAATCACCCTAAATGTAAATGGACTGAACTCACCAATAAAAAGGCACAGAGTTGCAGAATGGATCAAAAACAAAACCCAACCATATGCTGCCTCCAGGAGACACATCTCAGCTCCAAAGACAAATATAGACTCAAAGTGAAAGGGTGGAAAATGATATTTCAAAAATGGCATTCAGAGAAAAGTGAGAGTAGCGGTACTAATTGGATGAAATAGACTTCAAAATAAAAAAGGTAAAGAAAGATACTGAGGGACACTTCATAATGATAAAGGGAATCATGCACAAGAAGACATAACACTTATTAATATCTATGCTCCCAATCAGGGAGCCCCAAAATATGTAAAGCAATTACTAACAGAACTAAAGGGAGAAACAGACCAAAACACTATTGTAGTAGGGGACCTAAATCCCCACTGTCGATATGGAACATCATCCAAACAGAAAATCAATAAGGAAATAACATCCTTAAATGACACATTAGCCAATGGACATAATTGACATTTACAGCCTTCATCAAAACACTGCTTATACATTCTTCTCTAGTGCACATGGAACATTCTCAAGGATGACCACATACTGGGACACAGAGATAGCCTCAACAAATATAAGAGGGTTGAAATCATACCAACCATTTCTCTGATCATAATGCTTTGAAACTGGAGATCAACTAAAAAGAAAGCAGAAAGAACCACAAATACATGGAGATTAAACAACATGCTACTGAAGAATAACTGGGTGAGAGAAGAAAGAAAAAGAGAGATCAAGAGAAAAAAGAAATCATGATAATGATAGTACAACATATTAAAACTTTTGAGACATGGCAAAAGTGGTCATAAAAGGAAAGTTCATATCATTACAGGCCTGTCTCCAAAAACAAGACTGAGTCCCAAAAAACAAACTAATGTTTCATCTTAAAAAAAAAAAAAAAGGAAAACCTAGAAAGAAAGAACAAATGAAACCTGAAGTCTTTATTTCTCTTTTAGATTAGCTGTAATCAACAGGACAAGTAATAAGAGGTGTTGCAGAGGATGCAAGAGAAAAGGAACCCTCACGCACTGCTGGTGGGACTGCAAATTGGTACAGCCGCTACGGAAAACAGTATGGAGGTTCCTCAAAAAAACTAAAATTGACCTACTATATGATCCAGCAATTCCTCTATTGGGTATTTACCCCAAAGACTTGAAAACTCATATCCAAAAAGATATTTGCACACCAATGTTCATAGCAGTATTATTCACAGTGGCCAGGACGTGGAAGCAACCAAAGTGTCCTATGATAGATGATTGGCTAAAGAAGCTGTTGTACATTTTTGCAATGGAATATTACTGAGCCATAAGGAGAGATGAAATACTTCCATTTGTGACAACATGGACCTTGAGATAATCATGCTAAGCAAAATAAGCCAGACAAAGTTGAAAATCACATGATATCACTTATATTGTGGAATATAAACCTAAAAGTAACAAATGGACAGGACAATCAGAGACTCACAGACATGGAACAGAAGTGGTTAACAGAAGGTGGGGGAGTGGAGAGGAAGAGGTAGATGGGATAAAAGGGGTCAATATGTGGTGACAGAAAGAATTCTAACTGTGGGAGTTGATCACACAGTGTAATATAGATATATAGGCCTTATTGTTAAATTGTACACCTGAAACTTATTGGATTTCGTTAACCAATGTCACCATAAGAAAAATAAATTAAAGAAATAAAATGTGGCTAGTGTCAACATCAGAAACAGTCAAACCTGTAGAGAATTTTTATGAGTTAATTTGAGTCAAACTGATGACATTCCAGGAGGGAAGATCACTGGTGTTCTGGAGAATGAGTTTTGCAGTTTCTTTCTTTTCTTTTCTTCTTCTTCTTCTTTTTTTTTTAATGCTTACTGCATCTGGTCTTCCTAGGTGGTCTTCCATCCAAGTACTAACCAGGTCCGACCCTACTTAGCTTCCAAGATCAGAAGAGATAGGGCATGTTCAGGGTGGCATGGTGGTAGACCCTATGCAGTTTCTTTTTTACATTTGGAACTCAGGAGAGAACTAAAGGATGAGTATATATTAATGAGATCATGTGTTCCCTTGAGGTTGGTGTGGGGGTTCAGAATGAACCACCCCTAGATGCGTCTCAGTGGTATACAGATTGTTTTGTACAAAAGGCAATTTTAGCTTTATGCTCAAGAGATACTTCTGACCCTCTTTTAACTACCTAGAAGAACTTGAATTAGGGATCTTGCCTATAATAATAATCAGCAATAACCTGTTTTGACACCCATAAGGCAGGAAAAAACTTTTATTTACTAAACATCTGCTCTTCTTATTATCCCGCAATGATGTTTAGTACAACCTGCTCCTCCAAAGTGCATTACCTCTTCCCAGCTCAGAATGTCTTACACACCTAGATCTCCCTATCTCTGAACCTCTCCTGCATGTGGGGTCTGACTCTTTCATAGATGCAGAGTTTCCATACATACGTATGTATTAAATTTAGTTATTTTCTCTTGCTAATCTGGCTCCTATTGTTACTGGTGCAGGGGTCTTTGCCATTTTCAGGATAAAAATCAAGAGAATGTGCAAATAAGGTTTATTAAAGCAAACACTTGATGCACCAAGTGAATACACTCCAAAAGAGAACGGATGTGGCTCCTCGAGGTTTACAGGAACAGCATATTTATGGGAACTCGAAAAGTAAGGGTCATTTCTCATTTTCCTCTGGTCCCTCCTTAACACATGTAGAGGTGATTTCTTTTAAAGCATGCACAGTGCCACCTCATACTACTTTTATGAGTCATGTTTCATTAGCATCTTCAATCTCCACCCCTAGGCAAGATTTAAATTAGGGAACGTTCACCTTAGGGACACTCTTGGCCTCACTGTACTTGTGCAGTGATAGGTAGAGTCCCTTGTTGCTAGTATGCCTCTCAAGGCTGGCTCCTTGATGCCAGTTGGTGGTACCCTAAGGAGGATATTCTTGTAAAACTTATCAGGCTACAGTAGCTGACCTTCTAATTCAATAAGAGGAAGCTGCTCTCTTGTCTTACTATTTGATTATTAGACAGCCAGAAGGACCTGGAGAATAGATGAAACTTTGCACCTTCCCCACAGTGGTTATACTTCAGAGGGGTCTGAAAAAGAGAATTACTGTAGCATTTCAAAGGTGTGTTAACCTGAATGCACAAGATCAATAGACAGGGCTTGCTTAAAGCAAGATAAACCTTTTTATAGACCTGGAAATGATTACTCATCATGACCTACCCAGTGAGGAATTTTATGATTAGATCACCTTGTGAGGTTACTTTCAGATTTATTATAGAACCCCCTTTTCTGTTCATACTGGTGCAACTGAGAAATTAAAACTTTAATTTGTTAAAGAAAAAAATTATTCAAGATTCTTGTTGAGGACGAGGTGAACAGAACTTTTTCAAGGGTGGGAACTATTGTAATAGTATAGGGACCACTGCAATGAATCTTGTAGGGCAGAAGTCCCTGTAAAAGTAGAAAATTCTCCAGTAAACTAGTCACAAAGACAAGACATGGAGTGATATTTTCAAGGGACAGCTTCCAAGAAACAAACAAACAAACAAACAACATCACCGCCAGGATGCAGATAACAGAACTGTCTACCAGGCCCTGTTTGCTATAAGATTTAAGAGTCCCAGAAACAATATATCTTTGTACTAGACCATAACAGCAACTTATGCTTCTATAATCTGCTTAATGTTTAACCAGGGTGTAGTTCTAGGAGATGTCCTGTGCAAAATATACTAATGGCTAACTTCTGCTTCTGTAAACCTGCTTGTTTGTTTGATGTAGTTTTAGGCTTCATAAGCTGCCTCCTCTGGAAGCTCGGGGCTGATTCTCTGACCCGTGCGTGGTGGAGAGAGTCAGTTGCCGGCCGGCTAATAAAGGCTCATAATTAATCTCAATTGACTCTGTGGGTCTCAGATTTGAACGTGCCACAACAGGCCCCAATCTTTTTGCACCAGGGACCAGTGCTCCTATAAGAATCTAATGTCTGATGATCTGAGGTGGAGCTGAGGCTTTAGAGCTGGGAAGCAGCTGCAGATACAGATGAAGCTTTGCTAGCTTGTCTACCGCTCACCTCTTACTGTGCAGCTCTGTTCCTAACAGGCCATGGGGCCCTGGGCCTGAGGAAAACTGTTATAGTGGGAGTGAAATTGGACTTGTTAAAAAAAAAAATTAACAAATAAAATCGTCACTTGCACCAAAGCCCAAAATATCAAACCCAGATTTAACACCTAACCTAATTGCTATTTCAACCTCTTCCAGAAACACAATCAGAGTTTGGAAATTTTTTCTGGTCAATACCAATGAGATAATCTTTGAGAAGTGTTAAGGGGGCTTCTCCACCTCCATTCCCAGCCCCAGAAAGAAGAGGCAATCTATATGATAAAAATCTTGCCTTTCCCTAGCCCCCAGAAAAAGATGTCCTAGTGTGAAAATAATCCGTTTTTTGTTGTTAATAGCTCCTTTGCTCCAATTTCCTTTCTAAAAAAAAACAAAACCAAACCAAAACAAAAAACCCTTCCATTTTGTATAACCCGAGAGTACCCTTCAAATTGCCAAATGGGTGCTGCCCAATTCATCAATAGTTTATCAAGGCCAATTTTAGACCTTCAATCTGTTGAATTTTATTTTTTAAAAACCCTTCACATTTCTTATGGAGATGACATAATAAAATATCATAAGCACATGAGTTTACCAGCAATAAATTACCTCAATCTGAAGTGAGATGATGTCTGCTAGTGCGTTTGGTAAAGCAGTGGGATCCCCAACCCTGGGACTGCAAACAGGTACCTGAGGCCTATTGCGGAGGGGCACAGCAAGAGGTGAGCAGTGGGCAAGCGAGCTAAGTTTCATCTGTATTTTCTCCTCAGTGTTAGCATTGTTGTAGCCGCCAGCCCCGAAAGACACACGGACCACCGGAACTCAGTGAGTTATAGGAAACACACTCTTTATTCAGCCAATTGGGTCTGCCAGGGGTACGCAGACCCCAAATTAAGCAGCCCCAAAATGTAGAGTACAGGGTTTTTAGGCCCAAAATCCTATTCTTTATTCTGCGTAAACACAAAGGTCTATTTTTCTTCTATTCATTACCTGTCGACTCACAAGTTGGTGTGCAAGCGGGGATACAAAAGCAGAAAGCTTATTGCTAGAATGTTATGTTCCTATGGGTGACAGCCTATGTTCTTTTGGACATGGCCAAGCAGTAATTTTCCAGCTAGCACAGCATCATTGCCTTAGCTCTACTTCAGGTAATCAAACATTAGATTCTCATAGCAGCACCAGTAAGTACCTGGTACCAAAAAGGTTGGGGTACCACACTCAAGTAAAGGATATGTTCTTTCTACAACTAACATTAATCTGTAAATTGAGTAACGTTTACTTAACAAGCTGTATTCTCCCTAAATCCAGGAGAGGTCGCCTCTCCGTTTGCTATAGTGATTTACTTGTCGCAAAATCACCCCAGGTGTTAAGTATGTGCATTAGCGCTGGTTTATGTTTTCCAAAAAGGCTGTTTGTTCCAAAGCTAAATGTCGCTAAACTGACCTAAATGTTTAAAATAACCTGACAGCAAGGAGGACGAGTCTTAGCGCACTTCCTTGGCATACTCCATTCATCCTGGTACTACACCTCTTCTCTCTCGCCAATCCTCCCGAGTCCGGGAAGCGGCCCACTTCTGCCAAAAGACCAGGACACACGCCTTCGCGAGGTCGGCTTCCGCTCCACTCTCTCTACCTGGCTCCCTCTGAACCACGCCTCCCCCAGCGCCCCGCCCCGCCACCGCCCGGCCCCACGACGCGCCGGCGCGCTGACGTCGACGCTCCAGGTACTTTCCCCGGGGCCAGCGACTCAGCAAGGGGCGGGCGGGGCGGGGCGCGGAGCGCGCATGCGCCACAGCGCCAGCACGCTCCTCGGATCGTGCGGGGGCCTGAGCCTCTCCGCAGCCACGGGCTACGCTCGCGCTGACTCGCTCTAGGGGTCATGTCCGCCACCATCGAGCGGGAGTTTGAGGAGTTGGATGCCCATAATCGTTGGCAGCAGCTGTACTTGGTGAGTCCAGGTTCGCACGGCAGGCCGCCGTCCTCCTCTGTGGACCCGGGCTCGCGCCCGCCGACGCCCTCCCGCCTTCCCCGAACCGCGCCGAGGACGGAAGTGCGGCGCGGGCCGCGTCAGGGTGCGCCTGCGCCGACGGGTTTGGTCCCTTTTGAAAAAAAGACTTTCGGTCGCGGGGGAGGGGTTCCGGAAGCGCAAGCGCAGAGTTAGTTCTGGAAGGCAGCTCCACAGCGGCGCTTTGCGGCGGCCGTGGACGTGTTTCCCGGCCCGGGGGCTTGGGTGTGACTCAAGGGCCAGAAGGCTGTGCTGGGCATGGTAGGGTGCAGGTGAGACCCGCAGGCAATCCGCGAGGTCGCAGGGGGACCGTCAGGAAGAGCGACTGAGCCTCGCTGTTACTTGCCAGCCACCGTGTCTGGCTTTGCCCGCGGACAGGTGTTCTGTGGCTGGGCGGGCAGAGGCCTGCAGGGACACCCATTTCCGAAGGTTCTTTCCTTGGTTGTGGGTGATAGATACCTGGGCCTCTCGAAATGCTGGTGCCTAGATCGTGGTGGCGGCGAGAGCCCCTAGCGGAACAGCAGCCTTCATTTTCTGTCCCTGTTTCTGACGTGTGGGTCGTCTTCCACATACAGGTTCCAGGAACGAGAATAGGCCTTGGTTGTGTTAGTTAAAAGAAATACTAAGGTTGCCATTCGTTTTTCACTTTTCTTTACTGAGGCACACTTTACATCCAAAAAAGTACACAGGTCGTATATGTGTAGTTAAGTGAACTTCATAAACATAGACTTGTGCAAAAACCACTCAAATCAAAAATAACCTTTCCATCACCCCAGAGGGTGCTGTCCTGCCCTCTCCTCCACCCTATAGGTCTTGCCTGTTTTCAAACTCTTGTAAATGAATTCACATAGTTGAACTCTTTTTGTGACTAGCTTCTTTACCTTAACTAAAGAGCCGTTTAATTCAAACAGAACTTGATCTCATCTCTTTTAAAAGACTTAATTGCCTGTTTAATTGTTAGCATATTATTCCTAAGATTGAATTGAGTGGTTGTGCGTTAAATACCACTCCTGCTGTTTCGTTCACTGCAAAAAAAGGGGGGAAAAGGGCTTTCCTGTAAATCTTGATAGACCTTGGGTTTAAGTAGATGACAGTAAAAATGTTTTTTTTTACCTTTGTCTTCAGAATGTAACATTTTCCTCTTGAATGCATTAGTAGGAAGTAAAATAAATATCTTGATTCACATGGGTGCAGAGTATGTTAGAATAAGGTACTAAACTAGCTTTAAAGAATGCTGGTAAGGATTTTGCCAATTATAGAAAATTTTAAATGCATATTCTACTAGGGATTGATATGAGAGCCTGCCAGTTGTGTCTTCTCCAGTTACATTTGTTTTAGCAGAGGCTACTCTCCAAGTTGCTAGTCACATATCAAAATACAGATTTGAGAAAAGTTAATGCTGCAAGTTAATTCAGCTTAATATTTTGCTTAAGCAGTTCGATTTATTTTTGTATCATTAATATCCTTGAAAATTCAATGAAAACTGTAATCCCTCTTAATTAAACAAACGCGCACTCACATTTAGTTTCAACAGTTTTAGGAAACCCTTTTGTGGACTCCTGCCTAGGAATCCTTTAGTAGTTTGGTCAATGCTCATTATTTTTTTCCTAATGGAAGAACAAGAGTATTAGTAGTTTGGTCAGGAGAAATCATGCCAGTACACAGTGGTGTTACAGTAAAAGTAGGTCACAAACCGAGAAAGTTAGTAATGGACAGCAAGCCCAGAAAGAGTTGAGGAAGTGGTTTCCTTTTACTCTAGAGTATCCATTCAGCCATTTGTCAATATATGCTGAGCATAGTGGCATGCCATCCCCTGTTCTGGGCCTTAGAAATTCGACAGAGAATGCCTCTGATAAAGTTTCTGTTTTTGAGTATCTTAAATCCTAGGTCTTGTTCTCTCAAGGGCACCATTGCAATTCTGTATTTTCATTCATTGACTCATAACGCACGTGTCATGTGCCAATGTTAGACTTAAGTCTGTGCTCTCAAAGATACAACTGGGGGGAGTAGTAAATAGGTAAACAGATGAAAATGTAAAAGTAATAAGTGCAAAAGCTGGTGGTAGGCACAGGGGACTATATATCCTCAAAGGGGTACACTGGTAATTCTGGTGAAGCTTCCTGGAGGAGGGAGAGCTTTACTTAAGTCTTGAAGAACAAGTTGGCCAGATAAAGAGAAAAAAGGAGGGAGAGAGAATTAGTGTTCCAGAAAAGGAAGAAAGGTGCGCAAAAGCACAAAACAGAATGCCAAGAGAGCCACCAACATTTTTACCTGGTGAGGAGTGGGGTGTGAAGTTGAGGTGCTCAAGAGTGAGAGCCTATGAGGCTCTTGTAAATCAGACTATGGAATTTGAGTTCGTTGATAAGTATCACTGAGGAATTTTAAGCCCAGAAGTACCATGATCATATTATATTTATTTTTTAGCAAGCTCATTCTACCAGGGGGTTGAATGGGGCCAATCGTAGACAGGTAGCACAGGAAGATCAACAGACCTTAAAAACAATTTCAGGGGAGCACAGAAGTCAGATGGCTGGGCATTGAGAAGAGGAGGTGGGAAGAAGTACAAACAAGTAAGTGTACCACCGCTCTTTCAAGAAACCCAACTTGATGGGACGGAGTGGGGGAAGGTAGCTAAAATTAAGCTTGATTATGTGACTTCTCTACTTAAAACGTTTTGATGATTTCCCATTGCTTGTAAACTTCAAACGTCTATGGTTCAGAAGACCACATGTCCTGCTTCCCTACTGACTTTCTCTCTTTTCTACTAGGTTCTATTCCTTTAAATATATCTGTCTGCTCTCCCTTGGGCTTTTGTAAGTGTTGTTCTCTTTGCATTAGCACAACTTTCCCCCTTCTCTTTCCTCTTTTGCTTTACTATCTTCTGCTCATCCCTGAAGTCTCACTTCCTTGGGGGTGCCTTCCTGACCCTCCCATGTAGAGTATGATCCCTGTTATGTATTTCTACAGCATCCCACAACTTCCCCTTTCATAATAGTGCATTGGATCGAACGCAGCAGGAGATTATTAACAATTTGCATTTAGCAGATTTGCTTGAGTAGGGAAAAAGTGTTTGGGCTTTCTGCTTTATATAGCACAGCAATGGGTGATATTTAGGACAGCGTTTCAGAAGAGTTGTGCTTTTTAGGCAGTGCTAATTGGACTAGGAAAAGAAAGGCTTTGCTCTTGAGCAAAAACTAAATGTAACTAAAAGCTGGACTTACTTAATGATATGAGAACTTTTACTTTATACTCTATAATTTAAAATCTTGCGGGAAAATAAATTTATTATTTGTTATGGAGCAAAATAAACAGTTTATCTTCATGACCTCATCAGAGCTTCATTTGGGCAGTGTCAACGCTTGCACAGAATCAGGACCTAATAGGCACTTGATAAATATTTGTTAAATAATGACGTTTTACCAGAGAGGAGTGACTTGATAGGTTTACGTGATGAGGGAGGTTAAGCCTAAGAGAGAGGTTGGAGGTTGAAGAAATAGAAGGAATGTTTCTTGGAGCCAGAAACCTCAGAAAGCAGGCACTAGTGGGAGCAAGAGCACACAGGTGGAAGAATTGGCCTTGTAAGGGCACAGTTGGCAGAAATGAGATTGCTAGAAAAGTTTAATTTGGCCTCACTGACGAACTAATAATATTAATGTCATTAGATTAATTTTGGCTTTTTGAGATATGTTCATGATCGCTTTTGTGCGTTTCCTTTAGTTGCTGCTGATTGCTGTCTGAATCAGGCTGGGTCAGGAGAAAGGCAGAGAAACGGAATGGGATTTTGTGAGCCTGTCGGGGAACTGTAGGAAAATGTCAAAAAAACATGTCATGGAATAATGTTTCTAGTAAGTGGTGGTGCAGAAAGAATTCGGTTGATTAATCAGAGTTTCAGAACCATAGAACTCTTAATTGACTGGTCAGTTTTCTTTATTAGAAATTCATAGTTCAAATATTGTTAGAGTAAGAACAGTTTTACTATTTGTGAATCAGCTACTTTTTAAAAGATAACAAGCAAACTCTATTCTTGTAGTACTGATGGATGGCCAGTTAGGTGGGGTAAATCAAAGCTGTCTTAGCCTAAAACACTTCTCTTGCAATGTCTACTACACTTGGTGCTTTTATGTGGTTGCATAGTCTGTGTCAAACACCTTGACTTGCTGAAAATCGCCTGCTTTCTCGCACCTTAGAGTCTGCCTGTGTTAGATATATTCTGTGCTAACCTTATCTATCTGGAGGAACATCTTCAAATCTAGATTCTAGTCTCCTTAGGCAAAGTATTAATCACATTTTTTATAGCCGTCTACTTGACTGTCTAGATCTTTGAGGGTCACCTCATTTTTCTTTGTTTCCCACCATCTGCTGGCGCAGCCCTGAGACATGTTAGATGCTCAGTAAGTATTCATTAAGTAAAGAAATACTGCTCCCTTTTAAAGTCTAGCACCTTGGTTTATTCCAACCCCTTCATTCACAGCTGAGGAGACAGCTATCCAGCATGAGATTGTGACTTATATCCACTAATGACACAGCTGGGACCCAGATCTAGTTGTTATGATTCTCATTTTAGCATTGTACTAATTTGCCAATGTGACTGTCTACATTGCTTTCTTCTTACGATCTACTTGCGATTAATGGCATCGAAGGAATCATTTTAATTTTTGATGGCAAGGAGTGAATGGAATGTGTTGTAATAGGTGCGATCATTTCAGGACTGGAGGCCTTTAAAACAGTGTTTAGGCACCATGGATCAGACTGGAAAGGGATTACCAAGTCCTCTGAAACTGTATGCCATATTTGTGTGTGTGTGTGTGTGTGTGTGTGTGCGTGTGCGCGCACATCTGAGTATTTGGTTTCTAGGTGTTCCCATAGCTTTTGTCAGGTTCTTTTTAAAATTTTTAAAAAATTATTATTTTAATTGTCAGATTCTTAAATAGATCTCCATGACTCTTCAAAAGGTAAGGACCACTGCTTTAAGGGAAAGGGACCTTGGGAATAATGGTGTCCTAATAGAGAATCTATAACTAGAAATCATACTCTGTTTTGCCTTTGACATATGTTCTATAGGTTACTGATAAACCTATAATTATGAAAATCCAGATAGTTGCATTTGTCCCTTAGACTTTCTGGCTTGCCTGTTTAGTATCTTACCTTTTATAAAATTTTATTTTAATTAATTAAGTAATTGAAGAAATGATTTAAATCCGCCCCCCCCACCATCTACCATCTCCTAATATCTTAATTTAACCAGAATCTCCAACACCTTTTTTCGCTTCTCCCAGTCCCAGATCATTGCTATCCACAGAATTCCCTATTCCCAGTTGGAGAACACTTATGCCCTTGCAGTCTCTTGCTGTTCCGATCTCTGTTCTTTTACTCTGCTCACTCTCTTCCAGAGAGTAAACTAGAGATATGGATAGGTAAGATATAGAAAAATAAAGTTAAAATAACATAAGTGTTTTCTTCACTTTCTCAAATAAGCATACATGTGATTTTTCCTTGGAAATTTCTATCTAGATTCTCTATGCTCTGTTTTTTCTGGTAGTTCCACTTAATGCTTCATTAAAATCATTTCTTGTTGGCTAGCTGTTAGGGGCAGAGACTATTTAAACCAACTAGTAAATATGAACTTTTGAAAATAAATACCCTCCAATACTTTGGGTATTAGTGAGTAGCCATATACTAAGTCAGTTTAGCATATAGAATTTAATACATAGCTGGTAACTGAGGAAGAGATACAATTCAGCGGTTAATTTTAAAGGCTATAAATTCTGACTCTGCTGAGTAGAATAGTAAAGTTTTCTGTTTTGGTGCTTAATTGGAATGATGTTCTACCTTGCCAGCCTGTTATTTGAAATGGCTATTTAAAATGAATGTAGCGGTATTTTAATGTATTTAATGTGTTAATTTAATATTCTTTTTATGATAGAGTAGTAGAAATGGTTCAGGAAGTTGTTTTGACTCAACAGTGAAATCTTTGCTTTTAAAAATCATAGACACTTTTTGACACCTTTAAGGTGAAACCTGTGAAAGAGAGAAATATCCAAAATCCTCCAAAATTTAGCATTAGATTTCAGGGGATTCCTAGGCCTCTTAAAGACTGTTGGGGTTCATGATCTCCAGGGAAGATCTGGTCAAGAAACTGATTTAAGATTAAATACTTTTATCTGTGGATTTCTGTTATCTTTTTCAATGTGATAATTTCATGTTTGTTTTACTGTCTGTTCTTATTCCTTTCATAATCCAGTATGTCTGATTTTAATATGCTCTTTGTTCAGTTTCATTTGGTTCATGTCACTGATCATTTCTAACTTTGATTCAAACTGCTTTTCCTCTGAAGAAAATTTCATTGAATTATTTTGGTTTTTTTTTTCACTATATTTGAACAGTTTTATACTCTGAAAGCTATCAGTTCCTGTAAACAGTTTACTTAACAGTGCTACTAAGAATTCTTTAGGTGGGTTGAAATAAGGTTATATGGCTCCTAGAGTGTGTGCCACTCTATTCCTAGTCAAGGGCTGGTATGCCGGGGTAACCTTAGAAAATTGCAGTCACTCCATGACAGTAAGAATTGCTTCTGCATTAATTTATGTTTTAACCAGTGAAGTTAGATAGCATAGGTTCACATTTTAGAAACTGAATTTTTTATTCTTAAACCTCTATTAGTGTAACTTAATTTCCATCATTGTAAGGGTGAAATAGTTATACTTTATTGTATAATAATATCAAATAATGTTTTAGTACTTGGTATATAGCTTTGTTCTATATAGTGCACAGAAAATTGTATCCTTGTTATACTGTGGAATATTCTACCTTGAACTGTTGTGATGGAGCAGCAAATAAGAATTAGGAAATTGGAAAAGAGTAATCTGTTAATTTTATAAGAAAAAAGTAGGACTTTAAGGTAATCCCAAATTGATAGATTTTCTACTTTAGGGAGAACATACTTAAATATTTTCTTTATATTTAAGGTTCCTAAGTGAATCCTGAATTATATAATGGTTAACATTCACTTTTACTACTCAAATGTTTATAGCATATACTTTGTGGAAGGACACAACCAAGTAAGAAGCTAATTATGTTGCATACTTCAAAAACCATTATTTTAGAGTTTTGAGGCTTGCTTATGGCCCTTAATAAGCCATAGCTGATCGGCGAGATAAGGTTCCTGGTGGAACTAATTCTGCTATGCATCATACTTCTCTTTGAGAAGCCCTCCTCTTTGAGGAAGAGGGTTTAACACGAGTAAAACAAACCTTGACTGAGCTCTTAGTTTGTATTAGGCATGTGCTTTATACTTCATGTGAATTATCTAAGAGGTAGCTACAAATGGGAAAACTGGGGCTCAGATTTTTCCAAATTTATATTGCAGTTTAGTAGATCCAGGTAAAAATCTAAGACTTTAGAATCTGTTTTAAGAAATAAATTGATTAGGATTACATGAACATGGCAAAAATTAAAATAGTATAGAAGTTTATGTAGTAGAAAAAGAAGTCACTGTCCCCATTCTCCCTAGTTCCTTTATTTCTATAGGCAATCACTGAAACCAGTTTCTTGTATATTCCCAGAGATACTTTATCCATAAGTTTTGCCCTGCTTGCCTATCTCCTTCCCACCATTAGTCCCACCGCTATGAAACAATTATTAGCGTACTGTTTGGCACCTTGCTTTTTTCACTTAATATATATCAGAAATCCTTCTATAGATCTCATGTGTTCGTTTGAACAGTTAAATATTTATTTAACCACTCATCTATAATGGACATGTAGGTTATTTGAGTCTTTAGCTATTGTAAACAATACTGTAATGAATAACCTTCCAAAGAAGTTGCATCAATGTATACTTCCATCAATAGTGTAAGAAAGTGCTTGTTTCTCTATACCGTCACCAACACAGTTATATTATCAAACTTTTGATCTTTGTCTGATAGGAAAAAAGTGGTCTTACTATAATTTATAATTCTGTCATTATGAATGAAATTGAACAGCTTCTCATTTTTAAAAGACATTTGTATTTTTTCCTTTTTTGAAATGTAGGAGCTCTTTACATATTAAGGAAGTTAAGCTTTTGTCATGTATTGCAAATATTTTTTCAATTTATTGTCTTTTGACCTTGTATATGGTATTTTTTTCAAGTAGAAAATTTAATTTTTTATGAAATCAGATTTATCAGCCTTTTCTAGTTGTGTGAAAGGCCTCTGTGATTACAAAAAATTTCTCCACAGTGCTTTTTTATTTTATGATTTCATTTCTTTTTTGTTGAAATTATTACTCAACCAGGACTTACTTTTGGTATAAAGAATGAAGCAGACCTTTAACTGAATTTTTTTTGTATGTGATAAATATATAAAACAAAGCTTGACATTTTAACCATTTTTAAGTGTATAGTTCAATGTCATTGATTTTATTTATAATGTGCAACTGTCACCACTATTTCCAAAACCCTTTCTGCACCCCAAACAGAAATTCTCCACCCATTAAGCAGTAACTCCCTATCTCTCCCTTCCCTGGTTACCTCTACTCTTTATCTCTATGATTTTGCCTATTCTTGGTATCACATACAAGTGGAATCGTACAATATTTGTTCCTTTGTGGAGTATTTCATTTACCCTATGTTGAAAAGGTTGAACCATGTTGTAGCCTTTACCAGCTTTATTCCTTTTTATGGCTAATATTTTTTGTATGTATGTGCCACATTTTGTTCATCTATTCATCTGTTAATGCACACAAGTTATTTCTGCCTTTTGGCTATTGTGAATAATGCTGCTGTGAACATTGGTGTGCAAATCCATTGGAATCCCTGTTTTTAATTCCTTTGGATTTGGACCTAGAAGTGGAATTGCTGGTAAATATGATAATTCTATGTTTAGCTTTTAGAGGAACTGCTAAACTGTTTTCCACAGTGGCTGCAGTATTTTACTTTCTCACCAGCAATATTCAAGGATTCCAATTTCTTCACATCTTCGCTAACACTTGTTATTTTCCGTTTTTAAACTTATAGGTATGCTAGTAGGTATGACAGGGTATCTCATTGTGATTTATATTTGCATTTCTTCAGTGACTAAGGATGTTGAGCATATTTTTCATGTACTTATTGACCATTTGTATACACTTGAAGAAATGTCTTCAAGTTCTTTGCCTATTTTTTAATCAAGACTTTTTTTTAGACAAGTTGAAGGGGAGATACAGAGATTTCCTATATCCCTCCCCCACCCCCACACATTCCAAACCTCCCCCATCATCAAAAACCCCACCAGAGTGGTACATTTGTTAAAACTGGTGAACCTACATTTATATATCATAATCATTAGAAGTCTGTAGTTTACCTTGGGGTTTACTCATGGTAGTATACATTCTATGGGTTTGGATAGATGTACATGTATCCATCATTGTAGTATCATACAGAGTACTTTCACTGCCCTAAAAATCCTCTCTGGTTGCCTATTCATTCTTCCCTTCCATTACCCAACCCCTGATCTTTTAACTGTCTACGTAGATTTGCCTTTTCCAAAATATTACATAGTTGGAATCATACCGTATGTAGCCTTTTTAGATTGGCTTCTTTAGTAATATGAATTTAAAGTTCCTTTATGTATTTTTATTGCTTGATAACGCATTTATTTTTGGTACTGAATAATATTTCACTGTCTGGATGTACCACAGTTTTTTCTGTTCACCCACTGAAGGACATCTTGGTTGCTTCCAGGTTTTGTAATTTATAAATAAAGCTGCTATAAATATCTGTGTGCAGGTTTTGATGTGGATGTTAGTTTTCAACTCCTTTAAATACTAAGGAGCGCCATTGCTGGATCATATGGTAAGAGTATGTTTAGTTTTGTAAGAAATGCCAGACTCTCTTCCAAAGTGGCTGTACCATTTTATATTCCCACCAGCAATGAATGAAAGTTTCTGTTGTTCTTTAACCTTGTTAGTTTTTGGTGTTGTCAGTGTTCTGGATTTTGGCCATTCTAATAAGTATCTTTGCCAAATTTTTAATTGTTTTGTCCTTTTATTGTTGAATTATGGGAATTCTTTATATATTCTGGTTATTAATCCTTTGTCAGATATATGATTTGCAAAGTTTCTCCTAGTTTGTGGTTTTTCTTTTCACTCAGTAGTGTCATTTGATGCATAAAATTTTTAATTTTGATGAAATCTAATTTATTTTTCTTTTGCTTGTGCTTTTAGTGTCAGTATTTAGCAAACCATTGCCAAATTCAAGATCATGAGGATTTTCAATCTATGTAGTTTTTTTTTAAAAGAGTTTTATGGTTTTAACTCTTACATTTAGGTCTTTGATCCATTATTAGTTAATTTTTGTATATGGTATATGGTAAAGGTCCAGCTTCATTCTTTTGCACATGGATATCCAGTTTTCCTAACTTGTTGAAAAGATTGTCCTTTCCTCCTTGAATGGTCTTGGCCCTTTGTTGAAAATCAATTGACCATAGATCTGAGGGTTTATTTATGAACTCTATGTTATTCCATTAATCTACCTCTTGTCTTTATGCCATACCACACTGATTTGATTACTATAGCTTTGTAGTAAGTTTTGCAATGGGGAAATGTGAGTCTTCCAATTTTGTTAAATATTTTTAAAGATTATTTTTGACTGTTCAGGGTCCCTTGAAATTGCATATGAATTTTGGGATGAGTTTTTCCATTTTATTCAAAACTGTGATTGGAGTTTTAATAGGGATTACACTGACTCAGTATATAGCTTTGGGTAGTTTTGTCATCTTAACATTAAGTCTTCTAATCCATGAACACAGGATGTCTCTGTTTATTTAGGTTGTTTTTAATTTCAGCATTATTTTGTCGTTTTTATTGTACAAGTCTTTCACCTTCTTGGTTAAGTTTATTCTTTACTATTTTTGATGTTATTGTAAATTAGATTTTTTTTAATATCCTTTTTTGGCTTGTTCATTGCTAATGTATAGAAATGCAGTTGATTTTTGCGTGTTGGTGTTTTTTACATCTGCCGGATTTGCTTATTAGCTCCAACAGTTTTTTTGTGGTCTCTTTACAGTTTTCTACATGTAAGATCATGTCACTTGTGAGTAGAGGTAGTTGTACAACTTCCTTTCCAATTTGGATGCCAGTTATTTCTTTTTTTGCCTAATTGTTCTGGCTAGAATTTCCAGTAGTGTGTTGAATAGAACTGGTGAAAGTGGGAGTCCTTGTCTTGTCTCTGACCATTTGTTTTCCTAAACTGCTTGCTTTTATCATATTGTTGAATAATCCATTCTTTCTTCCCTTGTCCCCCTTATTTACAAGACTATGTTTATAATTTGCGGAATTCCTATATGTGTGTTGAGTAAATGAAACATGAACAAATGCCTGCATAATCTGATCTCTTTCTACCTGTTTATCCTCATTTCTTGCATTTTGCTCTCATGCAGCTCAAGTCTTCTGTGCTTCTCGTAAGACATCAGTTATTCATTCTTTCATTTGTTTATTTTTGATCTACTTTTCAAATCTTTGTGACTTCGCACAAGCTTTTTTTTCTGCTTAGATTCTTCTTTTCTACTTGTTTACATGGCATACTCTTCCTGCTCATTCTTTAGGTCTATTCATTCACTCTTCTGTGTTTACTTTTAAGTGTGAACATTCTTCTCTTATGGCACTTACTAGACTGGCTTCTTGATAGTCTCAAGGAAAAACTCAAAGGTCTGAAATATATATAAAAGTCAGTCACAATCATACTAATAATAGCTGTAAAATGACTAAGAATAGTTATAGAAAATGAGAAATGGGTATAATTTTTCAGATTCTTAATCCCATTCAGAAGCTTTTTTATTTTTCTTTTTTACATTGAAATGACTAAAGCACAGTGATAAGACAAAATCTGCATTATTATTTAACACTAGAGAAGGGTCTCACTCACATATTTGAAGCTTTTAGGGGATTTTGATAGTTAACATTGTGAGCATCCACAAAAGCTTGGATAGGGCTAATGCCTGCACTTTGTGCAAAGGTGAACAAATCTTACACTTGAAAAATTCAGCACTACAAGAAAATGAGACTAGTTAGATCATTTATAGCATATGAAGTTTATAGTATGAGAAATAGAAAAAAACTGGAATTCAGATTCCTAAAATAACAAGAATAGGTTACAAAAAAAAATTGAGAATAAGAAAGAATTCTTAAAGTTATAACAGAGTCTTAAAGTTTAAAAAGTTCAGGACTCACTGACAGAAATATGCAGAATACCAAGTTAGCTTGAGAAAACGCCCAGAAGTCAGGAAAAAGATTTTTTAAATGAATATTATGAGAGAGCATTTAAAACATATGACAGTCTCAGATCTCTGTGATAAGAGTTCCTGAGAGAACAGGAAACTGAGATGAACTAGTGGAAAAATATTTTTGAGCTAAAGACAGCCTTGAAGTTCAAGATCAAAGGAGACCACAAAGTCTTCACTAGGAATATATTTAAAAAACAACTCTAGGTACGTCCTGATGATTCTTTAAGTATTCAGGATAAAGAAAAAGACCCTGTAAAGTAGAAAAATTAGTTATTTTTAGATAAGAACAACTCAGATTTGCATCAGACTTAATGTGTTCTGACATTGGATTCCTGGAGATAATGGAGAAATGTCAACCAAGCGCTGAGAGAATTGGAATATGTATAGGAAGTAGGTTTAGGCAATGAAACTAAGTAAAATGTAGAGTTAACTCTAAATAATTATATAGTTGTGACTGTTACTGCAAATGTTAAATATTTTTGAAATAATTGAAAATATTAACAAATATATGGACCCAAAGTTCTAGATTATTTTAAGAAAATATGGGGGGTTAGGCCATAGGAAGAAGGAAGTAAAATTTATGGTACATTCTCATATTAATAGATGCTTTTACATAAATAGAAAAAAGTTCAAACATGGTTTTACCAAATTTTAAGACAAATCCCCAGTATAATTGAAATAGTATTTTACTTCTAAATTACTAGAGGGGAAAAGAAAGAGAAAACTTGATTTATATGGCCAAAAAACAAAACAACATAGGATAAAAAGGAAATAAGGAAGCATAATATTTAGATATTAAGCATAATAATAGTATAAACAAATAGCTGTATTTGCTTAGATAATTCCCTGAGGCTATACTTGTGTTATTGTCCAGTAAATTAATGCATGTGATGGCTAAGTATCAGTTACCTGGAAATTTTACTTTTGAAAGAATACCTGATAAGGCTAGATGACTGAAATTTTAGCCTGTTAGGGTTAATAGGATTGTAAAGGAACTTTTCAGTCACTTAAGAGACTAATGTTTTCATAGGCACATCCATTTAAAACTAAATGTTTACAACTTAAAATATATAGCTTAAATCATAAAGATAGAAAACATTTTCTTATTTCAGTTCTAGTAACTGCACTATAATGAAAAATTTTTTTCCCAAAGAGTTTGTAATTCATACCGTTTGTAATGTGGTTAGTTTATAAGAGCTGTCTCCAGAGGAAATACATACATGCTAAACACTGGTCTTACATTTAAGAATTTCTCATTCTCTAATTTTTAATTCTAAGGAGTAGTTTTTAAAACCATTCTTCCTCCTTTTTTGTCCAGAACATGTTAACTGTTTTATATCCAAGAAAGTAAATGTTTTGATTGAGCCAAATGATTTCATGTGGGGTTTATAAAAACTTGCCGTTAAAGCTTCTGTCAGAGTATGACCCATAGTTTGCTATTCATTGCTGTTAATGGCATTCAAAAGGATATATCAAGAATAGGCATGGTTATTGCTTATGAAATGAAGAGTAGCTGGATGCTTAACAAGAAAATGTTTTTATTCTTTCAGTTTAGCTCAGCACTCTTTGAGCCTCAGCAAATTTGTTTCTTAGTAGAGTCAGTTTACCTCCTTCCTTCAAACCATGTCCAAATAAATTCCAAGAGAGATTAAATGTTACATGTATAAAAATATTAAGAGATGAAATAATAGTAGAAAAGATATATGTTGAAAGTAAATATGTTTAGGATTTAAAATTATAATCTGCCTGGAGATTGATTATAAGACCATTGGTTGGAGTGGATCATTCTAATGTAAAAATCAGGCTTGTTTGGAACAGGAGGTGAAGGACACTCATAATATGGTCAATTCACACATATATTAATTTCAAATATAGCTAAGAGCCTAAATGTAAAGAGTGGCTCAGATCTATTTATTAATTTGTTATTCCTTTGTATTTACCATCTAATTATTCCAAGAGATTACGTGAACGTATGCTGCCGTTGACATGATATGAGTGCCTGTTTTTTAAATGGCTGCATAATATTCAGTTGGATGTACCATGATTTATTCAACCAAATTTTCCCCTGTCATTGGACATTTAGGTTATTTCTAGTTTTGCAGCATTATAAATAATTCCATGGAAGGTGTCTTTGTGCATGAGTTACCTACATTTTGGATCGTTGCCACTAAAAAAGAAATAAATAGGAAGTCAGTTATTCATAGCTTTATTTGAGTGAAAATCATTTAAAATGAATTGGATGTTCAAAAATTTTGATTGTCGTTCTTTAAAACAAAGATCCTTCCCACAATAATTGACATTAGAATAACAGTTCTCAACTGGATGTTGGTGGGGTGGGGTGTGGTATGTTTGAGGTGGATTTTGCTGTCCAGGGACACAGCAATGCCTGAAGAACTTCTGATTGTCGCAGCTAGAGGAAGGGATGCTACTGATGTCTAACAAGTAGAAGCCTGGGATGCTACTGTTATACATCCTGTAA
The DNA here is from genome assembly GCA_003508835.1 of Eonycteris spelaea. Lineage (NCBI taxonomy): Eukaryota > Metazoa > Chordata > Mammalia > Chiroptera > Pteropodidae > Eonycteris > Eonycteris spelaea. The sequence goes on along the minus strand of PUFA01000380.1, from coordinate 741,204 downwards.
TACACAGGACAGCCCCCACAACAAAGAGTTATCCAGCCCAGAATATTAGTAGTGTTGAGGTTGAGTGAAACTTTAGATTTTACTTGCTGGCATGAAACATTCTTGATATTGTATTTAGGGCCACCGTAAACTGGGTCTGCTCTGCTATTGGAGGGCAGTGTTTTAGCTTCAAAACATTAGTAGAAGCTGATTTTGCCAAATATGATAGACCTAGTGAATAACTCTTGCCTGCTTTTCCATTCCCTTTTTGAGAAACAACAGGTATTTTATTGTCTACATAAAGTGCTTATAAAATTTATTTTGTGTCTTGGGTATTCCTGAAAATGCTTCATCATTGTCATATCTAGTTATTGCTGAGATTTGGTTATGTTGTATATTAGAGACCTGCATTTAGCTGCATGGGAAAGAAAAGCATTATCTGATTTAACAAAAAGGGACTTATTTTTCTCACGTAATGAAAATTCTGGGTCTTTTGAGCCATATTTCTTTTGCTCAGGCCCGCTTCCACGTCTGGAAGTGTACTTTCCCTTCTAATAAAACTTTTCTACTGTAAAAAAGAAAAAGAAAATTCTGGACATAGGAGTCCAGAGCTGATTAACTGTGGCTCCATGATGTCATCGATGACCCATTCTTTATTTCTGCTTTGCCTTCCTTAGAATATGCTTTTTACCTTGTGGGCACAAGATAGCTCCTGCCCATTCCCACTCTTCACCCCTCACGTACATTAAAAGCTGTAATCTGGGCAGGCAGAAGTGAGGACACAAGTCAGCTAAGCCAGACCTTTCTATGAAAGCTTTCCCACAACCAAACCCCGCGATTTCTGCTTATTTCCATTGGCTAGAACTCTGTCCCATGAACATTCTTAGTTGTCCAGGAGTCTAGGCAATACAGGTTTTTAGTTAGGCTTATTAAAGATCAGAAAATAATAAAATCAGAAATCTTCAGTTAGAAAGAATGGTTATTAGAATAAGCCACTAATATGTACCCCTGGAGCTGCCTTTTAAAGTATTGTGGGCTCTTGTCTTTCTAAGAGCACTAAAATTAAAGAAATGTACAGGAGAACAAATAACATTGGAGATTTGAGAGCAGACTCTTTAAGAATTTTTTGTTTTCTTTGTAGTAATTAACTGAGAAAACAAAAGGTATTGCTCAACCCCAAGTACTTGGCTGCTTTAAGGTGATTTGTAAATTAAAATCTTTTCCCTACCATTATACTTGGTAGTATAAATTAGATAAAACTATGTTTTATCTAATATTTTTGCAACATCAATTATCATTTATTGTAGTTTACACAAGCATGTTTCATTAGGCTGAAAATTAGAATTGGCAACTGACAGATGTACTTAACTGTGGAATATAAGTGTATATGCATAACAGAAGTATTGAAGAAGAGGTGGTATAATGGGAATCCTCACCCCTTTGCCTGTTGCTAATTTTTAAAATACATATATATATTACAGATATTAATCTCTTATAGGTATTTGATTTGCACCTATTTTCTCCTTTAGGTTGCAAGAACTTTTCAATGTGATTTTAAAACTATGTTAGCATTAGGACTGATATACTAGTATTTGTTAATATTTTAGCTAGTTTATTTTAAAAATAATATATGAACTAAAGTATATATGAATATGTGGTTTAAAATTCAAATGGCACAAAAAGGTCTCCAATAAAAAGCAGTTAAAAAGACAAGGTTAATTTGGAAAGAGAGAAGAGCAAAGTTAGGAAAAGCCTTAAGAGCTGTGTCTGATATGTTTTATGCCTTTTCTTTAAAAAAAAAAAAAAAAGATTTGAAGTAAATAATACCAAAAGTGGTAATAAATGTTTAATCTCACTGCTGGGAACATGTTTGTCATCTGTATTTTTCTGTTTGAAATATTTCATAATTAAAACATTTCTAGTTATGCAAATCTCACCCTTCCCTAGACGTCCATTCCCCCAGTCTTCCCAGAAGTTACTAATTTGTTGTCTCCTAAAATTCCTCCTTATATCTTCAGGTATATTTATGTTTGGGTGGAGTTCCTTCCCATCCCCCAAACGGGAACATACTAAACATATTCTTTGTATCTTTTTTCACGACACAGTATATCTTTGAGATTGTTCCATGTTCCATGTTAGTGTGTTTTTGTGGTTCCGAGGTATTCCACTGAGTTGGTGCATTATAACTTACATCACCAATTTGCTCTTGAAGGACATTTAAGTTGTTGCCAATTTTTCACTACTATGCAGAGTGAACATCCTTGAGCATAAATCTTTGCACATAGGTATGTGACTATGTGTAATAAAAATTGCTGGTGGTGAAATTGGTGGCTCAACTTTATGATCTTACCAAATTGTTCTCAAAACAAAACATAACAGTGTACATTCCCTTGGTGGTGTATGGGTGGTGTATGAGAATATCTTTTCTTCACTCTCTCGCCTGCATAGTGTTACCAGAATTTTTTGTTACTGCTAATCTGTTTTCTCTACACCTGAAACAGAACTGTCAACAGAACAATGTATATTTTAGTATTATTTAAAATTAATATTTCTCTTTTATATGTATCAGTTACTAACTTGCAATATAAAATTACCTATACTTTGTAGTGTTTTAACTCTTTAGCATTTGAAGTTATGCAAATATAAGCTTGGACCAAATGTGTTTAATTTTACATATGAAATTTACTATTTGACATTTTTAAACTTTTATAATTAACGTGTGGAAATGGTTGAAGCTTTTTTTCTCTTTTCAGCTAGTTGTAATTTGTTACAATATACTTTCATGGAAAAATTTTTGAAACAGAAAGGTAATATTTCTGACCAACTGATTATATGAGGCCAGTGTAACTTTGATACTAAAACTGAATAAATCATATAATAAAAGAGAACTAGAGGTCAATTCAACTTAAAAATATGGATGCATACACTTTAAGTAAAATCGTGGTGGTACATCCAGACAATGGAATGTTACTCAGCACTAAAAAGAAAGAGCTATCAAGCCATAAAAAGACATGGAGAAACCTTAAATGCGTATTACTTAGTGACAATCTATTACTGTAATTCAGCGCTTTGCCAGATTAAAGGAGAAAAGCTATATGATCATCTCCATGAATACAGGGAAAAACACTGAATAAAATTCAGTACCCATTTATGATTTTTCAAAAATTTAGCGAACTAGAAATTGAAAAGAATTCTTAACCTGAAAAGGGTATCTGTCAGAAACCTAAAGCAGTATTACACTTAGTGGTTAAACCTCAGAAGCAGTTCTTTCAAAATCAAGGGAAAAAAATATTTCTATTTGATATTGAATAGGAGGTCCTAACCAATGCAATTAGATAAGGAAAAGAAGTAAGAGGTATGAATAAACAAGAAATTTGAAGTATAAGGAAGATACAGAATTACCACTGCTGATATTGAGACATTCACAACCAGCTACAAAATGTTAGCTCAGTAAGATTGCTGGATGTGACAGCATTAAAAAGACAACAGCAACAATTATGTGTGCGTACAATGTATGTTTCTGTTTCTTTGTATGTGGCAGGTTGCATTTTCCAAAATGGTTGTACCAACATATATTGCATTCCACGTGCTCTTTGCACAATGTAACTGAGATTCCTCCCATTGAAAGGTGGTCTGTGTTCCCTTCTCTTGCATCTTGGAAGGCCCATTGGGTGAAAACATGAACTGGAAATTTACCTGTTTTAGGGCTGGTAGGCATGGTAGCAGGCAAGACAGTGGGGAATCCACTGTAAGGGTGCTCATCAAGAAATAACTTGAATAATATATTTATGCTTAATTTATAAAACTGGTGCCTAACTTTAAAATGCTTTTTCTTACCTGTGGTAGTATGAACAAAAGTCCAAATTAATTTTTGCTGTTAATGCACACTTTTTTGGGGTATGTTTCAGTTTTCACCTGAATTCTTTAGAATAACATTTTATTTAGGATTTAAAAACCTGACCATGTGTTCTATACACCAGGTAGCTGAATGCCTAATGCAGGCATACCCTCACAGAATTTCTCCTATAGTGGAACACAGAGAACCATAAAGGTCCTAAAGTGAGCCTTGGGGCCTAGTGGTTGTTGCTAAGTATTTATGGCTCTATAAATAAAATTTGACATTTCCAGGCTCAAAATAAAGTGAAAGTTATATGGCATGAAGATGAAGAAATAGATTCAAATTTTTAAATACAAACTACACAGTATAGGTAGATATTATTAAGAGAGTTTAGTGAGAAATTTGAGTAAGATGTAGTTAAACCTTAGATACCTCCATTGCATTAATTCTGTGTTATCTAAAGTGTAATGTTGTTTATAGATGTTGACTATAGAATGGTAGTAAATATGTATATCAAAAGCAGAGACTTTGGTGCCTGAAAGTCCTTGGTTCAGTCCTGGGTCTACTGCTTACTAGCTAGCTTTGTGACCTTTGTCTCTTAACCTCTCAAAACTTAGCATCCTTCATGTGTAAAATGGGAAAGGTAATCATTCTCTTTGGTGTTGTAAGAACTGAATGAGATAATGTAGATAGTGTGATTCACATAGTATTTGGCATATCATAAGTGCTTAATAAATGTTACTTTATACTGGCTGAAAAAGTATCTGTTTTGCCATACAACATTTAAGAGGAATATTGAAATATATTTTTGTTATTTTAAGGAAATTCGCGACGAGTCCCATGACTATCCTCATAGAGTGGCCGAGTTTCCAGAAAACAGAAATCGAAACAGATACAGAGATGTAAGCCCATGTAAGTATCTGTGGGTTTATGTGCATATGTATGTTGGTTTATTTCAGGAGGCAGGATACAGTGAAAAAGAAGGTTTGGGGTCAGGGTTGATACGTACAGTAATTTTTTTCATGTTAATATACATTTTTTAAAGGAAATTTTCAAGATGTAGAATAGTAGAAGGAAGGAAAATTGCTCATATTAATTTCATCCACATAACCATCATTATTTTGTTTTATTTCCTACCACTCTTTTTATATGCATAACTTTTCTTTCTTTAATTGTAATCGTATATGTATATATGTATATTCATACTTTTATATTATTCCATAGTCTTTATTAGTATCATTGAAAATATTTATCAGTGTAATTTGTTTCTTTCCCCCCAAATTATAAGTAGTATGTACTTATTGTTAGAAAACTTGTAAAACATAGAAATGTTTAAAAGAAAGAAAAACATGATTTAAAAACAGAACTTTTGGGGGTTTTTAAAAATATTTTTCTGTATAAACATATACATATATTCTTTTAAATTCAAAATTAGGATCTTGTACATACTAATTTATAGCTCTTTTCCTACTTAGCAATACTCTGTAAACATTTTCCTATCATAAACAGTCTTTTAATGGCTCTGATAGTGGCTTTCGATATGTCATTCTTTTACCTAGCAGTCCCCAGTGGATGGTCATTTAGATTCTCATGTACACACACACACACACACACACACGTTTGTGAACAATAACAGGGTTTTTCATCATGAGGTGATTTTATTTTTTGTTCTGATTGATAACGCTTGTTCAGATATTAAATTAGGTTGTCTTACCACTGCAAAATGCTTTCCCATGTTTGATTTTAGTGGGCCAAACATAGGTATTTTCTTTAGGGCTGCTTGTTAGTAGTTTTTAAAAAAATATTGACTCTAATGCATTTTGGTTTCTTCTAATTTGCGGTTCCTTTCTCTGGTTGACAAGGGTATTGTGCTAGTGTGCCAGGGCCTTCTGTATAGGCTGAATAATCTTACTCTACTCAAGGCCACAGACTAGACTTTCCTCACCCAGTTGTGGACTGTCAGCTGAAATACCCACATGTGGCATCTACATATGACCTGGACTTCCACACAGATAGTAGCTGAGTTTCAAGAGTGAGCATTCTGAGAGAGCAAGCCAGAAGATGCATTGCCTCATGTCACCTAGCCTTGGAAGTCACACATCACTTCCATATTCTCTTCATTAGGAGCAAGTCACTAAGCCCATTTGGATTCAAAGGAGAGGACTAATTAATATTCTACCATTTGATGGAAGAATTATCAGAAAATTGTAGACATGTTTTAAAACCATCACAATTATAGATGGTATAATTTTCTTCATAGATAATCCATAATATGCACAGACAAATCAAAGGATTGTGAAACATTTTGATAGTCTCAGAATTATACAGTAGACATTTTGCATTATTAAAACAGAACTCTAGGACGTGGTTCCATAGTGTAGCGGTTAGCACATCTGCTTTACATGCAGAAGGTCCTGGGTTTGCGCCCCAGTAGAGCCGCGGTCCAAGGTCTATGGCCATGCCACCCTGAGCAAGACCAGTGTCTGATCTCGGAAGCTAAGCAGGGTCAGTCCTGGTTAGTTCTTGGATGGGAGACCACCTAGGAAGACCAGGTGCTGTAGACATAAATAATAATAAATAATAAAATAAAATGTAAATAAATAAAACAGAACTTTATACTTGACAAGACTGTCCTTGTCATCTTTAAGATTTAGACAAAAATCTGTATAATAGTAATCAGGATAAGTATAGATATAATTTAGATTTTATGGGAACTATTATGTAAATATTTGCTAACATTCTTCCTTATCCCATCTGAGGTTTAAAAATAAAAACCAAATGCACTTTACAGTCTCAGAATCTATTGTATCAATAGCTTTTTTTACTTAAAGGTTTTCTCATTATTTGTTAGGATTTTGGTTCGGTCTTCAGTTTTTGGGGGTTTTTTTGGGAGGGGGTTTAAATCTTCAATTGCAATCAAGGCTGAATCAAAGCTATTTTGGGCTTCTAATAATTTGTTTCTGAGGACATTCATGCACTGGAGTGGTTCCAAAGGATAAGAACTAGAATTTATTAGTTAAGAGAAAACCTAAACTGAATAACATGATAGCTTACTTCAGATACTGAACATATGGCAAAAGGGATTCATTATCCTTTGTTAAGCCCAAAACATAGAACTAGGATTCATGAATGAATAACACAGTTGGTGAAATTCAGGTCAGAATAAGCAGGATCTTTCTTGTGCTTAAGAGCTATTCAAATGTACAGATGAGCTATGTGTTGCGAACTATTGAAAGTATTCAGGGTGTAGATTTCTTATCAGAGATATTCTAAAGAACATATGTGAATGAATTATAGAAGGCCAGATTAGATGACTTTGAAATCTCTTATGTGCTTCATTTCTTGCTCCATTCCTTGTCCCTTTCTCACTTTCTTCCCCGTTCTCATTTCCCTGCTCCTACACTGGTGATTCCTTAGCAGGTGCAGCCTTTTTTTTTTTCCACCAACTGGACTGCTTGTCCCTGGTAAAGTTCTCTTTAGCCTTTAAGACATGGTTATGTATCACACTTCTGAGAAGTACCCCCAGAAGTTACCGTTTTGCTTCTATAGTACTTTATCCCTGTATTCTGGTATTAATTTTATTACTACATTATAATTTTATTTACTTATTAAATTTTATGCACTCCGTAGAGCAACGATTCTCAACAGGGGTGTTTACCTTCCCCTAGGAGACATTTTAAATGTTTGGCAGCTGGCGGGGAGCTTTTTTCCTAGTGAATTTCTACATTTATATAAATATAGATACTATTTTATTATAAATTGCTTTCCATTTGTTTTTCTTTCATATTTCAGTTAGGGCTTTACTGATGCTCAAAACATTTCTATAGTTTCTGTTATCTCTGAATAGAAGGATAATAAAGAGGGTATTAAAGATATCATTAGGTCTTCTCTTCCTGCATAATTCAATCTGAATGTCCTTGGGGTTGGAGACCCATATGTGGAATATATGTATGTAGAGGTGGTGTCTTAAAAGAGGGAGGCTCATGTTTGAAGCATGGAGAGTGACCCTGTGATGTTAGATTAATATTAGTAGATCAATAGTGGACTCAAGGTTTTCAGTAAATATAGTTATACAGATAGAGAAATATAGGTGTGTGTGTGCGTGCGTGCACGTACATATATTTCCTAGCCCTGACTGGGAGGTCTTAGGAACAGCGACACCCTGTTAGCATTGTGCATGCCTAAGTTTTGATATCCAAGTTTTATTTTTCACTGGAGGAAACAGGACTCCTTGGAAAAATGGCTGATCCAGAGCTGGGACAAGGAAAGTATAAGAATAGTCTGAAATGTCTTATAGTCCCAGAAAGCAAGGACATGCTCAAGAAATGATGAAGACATGTCAGAAGGACACAGAAACCAGCTTGAAGCCCACTGGCTAAATCTGGGGGTGATTTGAGCTTTGAAATAAATGATTATGACCTATTGAATAAAGTTGGAATCCATGAATTCATGCTGATATAAAGAAACAAATGAATAAATGGGAAGAAAGGAAAGGTCTGCCTTAGTGTAGGATGGCAACTAATAAATTTTGAAATGATATTGAACTTGGTGTATGACACCAACCATCAACAAGTTACCATGAACAATAATGGCACATACTGCATTGAAATCTTGAACCACCTTATATGATGCAATGAGCACAGAACATCTCTCTGTGTTGAACCTGCCAAAAATGTACAACCTGAACTCATTCATGGAGAAATGTGAGACAATTCAAATGGATTGACACTCTGTAATCTTTAGAAGGTTGTAAAAACCTTTTCCAGGAAAGACTGAAGAATGGTTCTAGGTTGAAAGAGACTAAAGAAATATGACATTTAAATTCAACATGTGATCCTATATTAGATATTCTTGTTTTACAAGACATTATTAGGACAGTCAGTGAAACTTGAATGGTGTCAGGAACAGTTAATTTTATGATTTTGATGGCTCTACTATATGATTAAGTAGGACTGAGACCTTATTTGTAGAAAATACACAAATATATTTAGGGATAGTTGGGTATCATGTTTCAACATACAAATTTAAAATTAAAGGGGGTACTGAATGCTAGAAAGAAAAGGAAATAAAAGACAGATTTGAAAGGAAACAATAAAATTGTCCCTATTTAAGATGATATGATAGCCTATGAAGAATTCCTAAAGAATCTACCTAAAAATTTAGAACTAATAAGTGAGTTAAACTAGGTTGCTAGATATAAATATTATTTCTGTATACTAGCAGTGAATGTGTGGAAACCCAAATTAAAAACAATGCCATTTTTACAGTTGCTCTAAGAAAATGAAATCTTTTGGAATCTCAGAAAACATGTATAGGACTTACAGAAAACAACAAAGAAATCAAAGATGTAAATAAATGGAGAGACATACCATATTAATGGATTGGAAGTCTCAGGATAGTAAAGATGTCTCCCCATATTGTTCTGTAGGTTTAACATAATTCCTATCAAAATCTCAAGAGGATTTTGTTGCATATGTAAACAGGCCTATTTTATGTGGAAAGGCAAAGGAACTAAGGTAAAATAGCTAAAACAGTTTTGAAAAAGAAGAATAAGATGAGGAATCACTGCCCGATTTTAATACTCACAGTTGATCCTTAAACAACACAGGTTTGAGCTGCACAGGTCCACTTATATGTGATTTTTTTCCCCAATAAATACTGTAAATGCATTTTTTCTTTTTTATGTTTTTCTTAACATTTTCTCTAGCTTAATTATAAGAATACAGTATATAATAGACAAAATATGTGTTACTTGTTCATGTTATTGGTAAGGCTTCCAGTCAACAGTAGACTATTAAGTTTGGGGGAGTAAAAGTTATACACAGATTTTTGACTGCAGGGGATCAGCACCCCTAATCCACTCATTGTTCAAGGGTCAACTGTACTATATAACTTGATAGAGGGTTAGAAACATAGATCAGTAAAACAGAGAACCCAGAAATAGACTCACACAAGTATGGTGAACTGATTGTTGACGAGGGTGGAAAGCAATTTAACGGAAGAAGGATAATCTTTTCAGCAGTTTGGTACTGTGGCAGTTGGACATTTACAAGAAAATAAAATGAATCTCAAACTAAACCTCACGCTATACAAAAATTGACTTAAAGTAAATTATAGACTTTAAAGTGTAAAATATCAAACTTTTAGGTGAAAATTCAGGACCTAGTCAGATGAAGAGTCCTTAACATGACACCAAAAGCACAATCTATGAAAGAGAAAGATCAATAAATTGGACTAAACCAAAATTAAAAAACTTTTGCTCTGTGAAAAGATCCTGTTAAGAGGATGAAAAGACAAAGGCAGACTGAGAGAAAATATTTATAAACCTCCAAAGAACTCATATCTAGAATATATACAGTACTTTCAAAATTGAGCAGTAAAAAAAAACAGTCCAATTAAGAAGTGGGCAAAAGATTATGAACATAGAGGGCAGATAAACACATAAACATATAAAAAACATGATTAACCATTAGAAAAATATCAACTGCTAGGAAAATGCATATTAAAAACTTGGTGGTAAGTGATTACTACATACCAACTAAAACATCTAAAATAATGAGGCCACAGCACTCATACAAGGATCTGAGAATGCAGAGACACTGGATCTCATACAAGGCTAGTAAGAATGTAAAACGGTATGGCCACTCTGGAAAATAGTTTGGCAGTTTCTTTAAAAAAACTAAACCTAGACTTACCTTATACATTATTCCTGGACATTAATCACAGAGAATTGCAACCTTATATCCACACAGAAATGTGTATAGCTTTTATTCCTAATAGCCCTAAATTGGAAACAACTTAGATGTCTTTCAGTGGGTAAATGGTTAACACGCTGTGGTATGTATATTCATACCATAGAATACTACTCAGCAATAAAGAAATGAACAGTGGCACATGCCACAACTTGGATGGATTTCAAAGGACTCATGCTGAGTAAAAAATTCAATCTCAAAAGGTTATATTCCTGTACGATTCCATTTATACAGCATTATTGAAGTGAATAAAATAGAGATGGAGAACAGATTAAAGGGTTAGGAGAAGACTGTGACTATTAAAGGGTAACACAGAGGATTTTGGGGTTGATAAGTCTGTATCTTGACTATAGTGGTTACATGAATCTACATGTGATAAAATTGGGTACAGCTGCGTGCACTCACATGCAAACACAAACACAGTGAGTGCCTGTAAAACATGAAATTGAAGTGTCTGTGGGTTATGCCAGAGTCTTTCCAGGTCTCTGAATTTGATGGCCTTTTTGAGTGGGATACTGGGCAGGGCACTGTGCTAGACCTTGGGAATACATGGTGAACATGACAGGGTCTCTGGTCACAAAGAGTTTAACCCTAAAACAGAATGCTGCAAATGGCTGGAGACATGGGTGCTGCTCCCAACCCATGGGCGAAGTGAATCAAGATCTTCCCATAACAGGTGCCTTTTAACAGAAGCCCCTATTGTACCCACAGCTCATCCCTTGGGAAGCTTCACTGTGAAGTACTTAGCTGGGGACTGGAAGGAAGCTCAGAAGTCTGCAGGGAGGGGACTAAAGTCATGGGGAAAACAGCACATCTTCCAGGACCATCACTTCTATTCAGAGTTGGGGAATTTGGGGGTAGGTTGGTTGTATATTAAAATACAGAAACATAATGAAGTAGAATTTTTAAATTTCTGTAAATTTTTAAGACAAAATAGGACTTTTCAAAGAGTGTTGCACTTGATACTTTCAGGGTATGGAGAGTCAAGTCAGTAAAAATAACCAAGGACTGGTCTAGTCTAGCCATTTTATCTTACAGACAAGAAAACTGAGACCCTAGGAGCACTAGTGACCTGGCTGTTATCTCAGGCCAGGTCTGAGTAGCTTGGATACTAATAATATTTCTCAAGCAGTAGGTTATTCTTTTCTGTATAAGTCACAGCAGTGTATGTAGTCACTTATGCTGGTACAGCCAGAGCAGACATCAGAATCTACATCTTTAGGTCTCTTTAGCCTCCCCTAACCCATTTTTTTCATCTGTACCACAGAATTCTAGATATCTATACTAAAAAGACCTGAAGCTTTCTGATCTCTTATTTTTTTCTGAATTAGTTCAATTTTAAAGTCACTTTTAACATAGTTTCACCTCCTTCTTATATGGTTTGATAGTAATTTGTCATTCTGACAAAGTTTGACCACAACTTAGCAATTTGATTATGAAAATTTTCTGAAATTCATTATATAAATAATGCTTGAACACTGCTGACCTAAATTGTTAGTGACACTGTACTAGATAGGCACTGTGAGAAAATGGAAGTAGAAACTCTTTCTTTGATAGTCAAATTTCGGAAGTGAGACTAATGAAATGAGTCTAATGAATTAGTACAGGATTTCTCAACTCTCTGACCCTAAATTGCAGGCTGCTTCTCCTCCCTTTGTTCATTGGGCTTAAACCACATCCTTTGTGTCTCCAGGACATATTATACATGTACTCACCTTAGGACATTCACTCGTCTCAGTGCCTATCCATCTGATTGACCCCCTCCAAGTCTGCTTAAATGTCACTGTCTCATATCTAGAATATATACAGCCTTACTGTCTCAGTAAGGCCCACCCTGACCACTCTATTTAGAATTGAAACCTGCCACCACCCCAGCACAACTTTTTTTTTTTCTCATAGCATTTATTACTATACAGCATAATTTACTTAGTTGCTTTACTAATTTCTCTATCCCTTTCTAAGAAGGTAAGCTCCATGAGGGTATGGATGGGTTCCAAGTGACCAGAACAGTGCCTAGAATGGAGGATTTATTTAGTATATATTTGACCTACATTGTTTGTGTGTTATCTTAGGGACTTTTGGATTTAAGATAAATAACAGTTTCCCCCAACTCCGTCTACCATCAATTTTAGGCTCTATCTCTCCTAAAAGGAGAGGTTCTGAGTTTAAAGGAGAATGGTTAGATGCTTACTGATTATATTAAGCTGAAGCTTAGTATGTCTTATTTTATATAATCTATCAAAGAGGAAATATATCTATGTTCTAAACTACATTAATGTATTGTATGCATTTTGTAAGGACACTTCCCAGGTGTTCCTTTCATTGCAGAGACTCTTGGAGATAAAGAGGCCCTTTTCAATTTAGAGATGTATAGAAGCAGAATTTAATCAATTGACATTGTCCTATCAAGTTTAGGTACTTGAAATCATGATTGATTGAAATCTTCAAAGACAGTCAACCTGTTTGGAAAAGGTTGAATCTACCAGATGATTCCAAAACAATATATACTTTATTAGCAAGTCCATGATAGTGTGTACCTGGGAAGTGCTTCATTAGTAATGCTTTCCATTCTCACTGCCACTGCTGGGTTCAGTACTCATCACCTCTTGATTAAACTGTTAGTGCATCAGTGTATTAAGTTGTCTTCCTCTTTCTTTCAGTCTGTCCTCTATACTGCTAGTAATTTTCTTGAAAATCAAATGTGTTTGTGTCAGTACTTCAAAGAGCTTCATTGAGGTTACCATTGCTTGTGGCACAACACACAGGGTCCTTCAGAGCATCGCCTCAACATGTTTTGGGACCTCTTTCTCATCTACCCAGGTCGTCAGCCTTTCTGAATTTGCCAGTTCTCATGATCTACCTTTTCCTTTTTTTACTCTTTATGTATGCTCCTTCTTCTGGAATTTATTCTTTCCTTCACCTATATAGCAAAGCCTACTTATTTTACTAGGCCTACTTAGATAGGCATCAGATGGTCAGCTTTCTTCTCACAATACATAATGCAATAAAGTATAGTGCTGGGAATTATTACTTAATATATATTTTTTCTTGTAGAAAGCTTTAAACAAAAGAATATCTTATCTTTATGTCCCTATTGCCTGGCTCCTAAAATGTATCCCTATTGCCTGAAAATTCTATATGAGTACTGAAGGTATTAAATGTAAAGAACAGACCATCGTGGTGGGGATTCGATCAAAGAGGTTGTATAGAGAAAATAGGTCTTAGGCTGCATCTTTAAGGAAGTGAGGTTTCTGTGACAGCAATGATGATGGAAATCATATCTGAGATGAAGAACGTTGTGAAAGGAGAGACCAGGAGAGCTTAGGTTGTGTGGAAAGCATGGTAAAGGAACCAACTTGGATGTAACCCAGAGAGACCATGTAGTATAGGAAATATGCAGTCTCTTAAGTGGCATAAACTTAAGTTTGAATCTCCTCTTTTGCTTTTCTAGTGTGTTGTCTTAGGTAAATGACTTGACTTCCCTGAGTGTCAGTAAAATAAGCCTGATAATATCAACGTCTTTGGGTTGTGGGGATTGAAGAAGTAACCCAGTAAGATGTGTCATAAATTACCTGGCACTTTGTAGGCACTCAATAACTCTGTATAGCGGTTGTAGTTGGTTATGTGGAGAGGAAAGGAACCATTCATCAAATAGAATTTTCTGTGCAGAGCAAACAAATGAAATGTTAATACTCTGTGTGTACTAAGGTTTTTGTTTTTTCTACATTTATATGGTGGTGCTGTGGTGTTTGGATTTTAGTTTTAGCTTTGTTTTTGGCTCACTCCTTGATTTATGAGAGAAAATGATGTTTCGCCTCAAGAATTTGACTTGTAGAGTTGAGAGTTCACATATCTATATAATACTTTGTATTCTTGTCAGGGAAGTACCATGTAAGTATGGACATCAGTGTTTAAAAACCTACTGTTTCCCCCTTGATTGAGAATAGGAGAAGGGGGAAACTCTTATGTTAATGCTGTGCTAATGAAATCAGTCTTCTCCTTGCCCAATTTATGTTAATTATTCTTGAGCTCTACCCTGACATAACCTGTTGAGGATAGTTATGATGAATGTAAAATTTCCAGCCAATTTGACCTGGAAGACTTTCTAAAAATAGATGTCTTTACAATAATATAAACTAGGTGAAACTGGAGGTGAGGGGTGTTAGTTAACAACAACAACAACAAAAAGCTCGTATCAGTAATGAAAGAGGAAGCAAATCTGTATTGTCAGCTCAGGCCACAGCTAGAGCTAGTCATTTCTTGACATATGAAACCATTTCTCAGAAAACACTGTTTGAGGGTGGAGGTGAGGGAATCTTCATCAGAAGTGTTCCTCACCCCCTTTTTTTCCCAGAAGTTTATTTAATTTTTTCCAACTTATAAGGTACAATTCTATTGGGTATTACATTTCTTCATTATGCACTCAATGACAGGAATTAAGAGCAGATGATGCCCCCAGGGGAAAAAGCATTTATTCTTGATAGTTTTGCTCTTGCTGTTGATTAGATGTTGAGAAATAAGATTTCCTGTGAATTGTGGTTTGTTTGCTTTTGTGGTGTATCATGCAATATAGTTTGAATTATCTTCTTTTTTTTTTCACTTTTTTGGATCCTTTAAAAGATAGGAAAGAGAGAGATAACCATATACTTAAATAATGATAAAGTACTGTGGGCCTTGGGACTTACTTATAACCCAGAGGTAACGGGACTCTGTCATTTTGATAATCTCATTTCAAAGGTTCCTGGGCAGAATTTAAACTATGGGAGAAAAGAAAGCTTGCAGCTGTGTGTGTGTATTCTTAATTCAGAAGTCAAAAGGTTTGCTTTGGAATGAACAGTTCACAGATTTTGGGCTAACTGAGAGTAATGGAGCAGGGAAAGGAGACATTTGATTCCCATGTTAGGAGGACCTGTGTTCACTCCCACAGATATTTTAAACCATACATTAAGTGATTCTTAATTGGAGCAGATGTGTTGTTCTTTTTCGTTAATTTTGTTAGAGAATATAAATCATAAAGTGACAATTTCTCATAAAAAAAGTTTTGATAGTTTAAATTCTCGAAATATGTATGCTTACTATCTTTGTAGTTTTAAAGCGATGTTTTATTTAACACAAAAACCTCAACATCTTTTCTCTACACAGATTCTTTTCTGAATCAAAATACACTTTTAAGTTTTTATTAATCTGCCTACAGAATAGAAGAATTTAAATATCTAATTATGTAGTTAGATGTATTTCAAAGTTTTGTTTATAATCAGTTCTGAGGAGAAAACATAGGTTCAGCCAATGTTTATAACCAGTTCTAAATAGCTATAGTTTTCCAAAGGGTTATTTCTTTTTTAGTCTTATCTGCTAACAGATCCCCTCCCCCTTAGAAAATTCAGTGTTCCTTTGCTTCTACTGACTCTATATGGATAAAATAAGTTAGAAGCAGGGCCATCGTCTGGGGTCAGACTCTGCATGACCCTGGGTGCCTTTCAGGAAGCACCCTGCTCCCCATTGGTCAGACACCCTGGGCTCCAGGGCATAAATCTGTGCTCTAAGAGTGTGTGATTCCAGTGTGTTTAATGAATTGGAGTGACAACTGGTATGGATTCTACAACTAGAGGGAAAATAACAGTAAATCTAGTTCAGAATACTGAGGGCAGGGTATTAGATACTCTTAAAAAATAAATGCTGAAGGACTTTCTTTAGGTTCATTCTCTCTATAGCTTTGGAAGGATCTGGGATGGTGACATGCAGGATAACTGAATTCCCAGCACCCTGGAGAGGAAACTTGCCAGTTTTTATGGATTTGCGCTTCTGTTGGCATATTATTTTTTATGGGGTTGTTGTGCAATAGGTGTGATTAACCTTTGGGATTTGTGTTTTTCTGCGATTACAACATGAGGAAATACATTACTTTAGTGTTATATTTTAGTGGATCTCGAATTTGGGGGATTGTGTGACGTTCTAAAAGCATGCGTATTTTTCTTATGCATGTTGTCTAGAAGATAAAATGTCTTTTTTTATTAGGTAACTGACCTTTTTATCATCTCACATAATATAACAGTTTAAGGGTGATTAAACTGTTAAAAAAAGAAGTGACTATTAAAAAAAAAGCTTGCCGACATCATCTTTCCGAGAACACTAGTATAAGTAATTTACTATAACAAGTTCTAGTTTTTCCTGTTGGCAAATGACATGCAATATTTACAGAGGTCTTGGGTTCAGTCCAGCAGAAACATCTTAGATAAATAGATGTGTGAAACTAAAGCCATTTAATAATGTTTTATTTTATGTGGACATATTCTAAACAGTGTTTGTTTGTTTGTTTGTTTGTTTTAGTTTAAAAGTAGGGAGAGAATGGGTATTTAGTATAGATTTTTTTTGAGGGAAGCAGCTTATAATAATGTTTCCTCCAGAGTTAAATGTCAGATATGTCAGTTTATAATTCAGTAGTATGCTTCTGACAGTTGTATATTTAGGATTTTAAGTTAAAGTTAATTCTATTCTTACGCATGTGCTTTCTATGTGTCATGTTTTTCTTACCCATCAAAATGATACAAGGTAAAGTTTTATACTCCATGTATTTAAATTAGCACAAATTCTAAATCTGAAATTTTTACTTTTAAAAACTAGAAATATGTCTAAGCTATTTTAATAGAACCTGGTGATGGAACATTTTTAGTTGTCTTTTAAAGAATTGGAACATATATTTTTTTTTTAGTATTTAATCTAAATATAATTAAGGGCTAAAAAAATTATTTAAATATACAATAGTCCGGCCTTATCTATGGCTTCTCTTTGAGGTTTTGGTTACCCATGGTCAACCTCGGCCTGAAAATATTAAATGGAACATTCCAGAAAT
Organism: Eonycteris spelaea; assembly: GCA_003508835.1. NCBI lineage: Eukaryota > Metazoa > Chordata > Mammalia > Chiroptera > Pteropodidae > Eonycteris > Eonycteris spelaea. Next base: position 723,785 of record PUFA01000380.1, on the reverse strand, counting down.
AAACGGTTTAATTCATAAGTTTTCAATTGTACACCCTCCTGAATAGCTTGATGAAACTCATGCTATTCTGCTCTGTCCATCCCTTTGTCCAGTGTCTCTACGCTGTAGATGCTACCCGCTATATTGTTATAAATGGTCTATTAGTCATTGTTATTAATCTCTTACGGTGCCTAATTTATAAGTTAAACTTTATTATAGGTATATACGTATAGGAAAAAACAGTATATACAGGGTTTAGTACTGTCTGCAGTTGCAGGCATTCTCTGTGGGGACTTGAAATGTGTCCCCAACAAATATAAGTGGGGATTACTGTAGTTGAATACAGATCTATTGAGGAATGCAGAAAATAAAATGTAGTTACTGTGGAAATCTAGTCTTATCTATTTGAGGCCAGTTTTTGTTTTGCTTTGTTTTGTTTTGCTGACCTGTCAGGTTGTAAGCACAAAGAATCTAACTGATCCTTCTACTTTTAGGGAGGCAGGTGCTTTATTCCTTTTATGTTTTATATTTTAGTCGATTTTTCTAGTTATAGTAGCAAATGTACTACAAAGAGGCACTTCCCTTCCAATACCACAGTAACAAACAAAAGGATTACATTTTTGTACTTCCTTTTAAAAAAGGAATAATTTGAGATTTGAGACCAATCTACTGTGGTGCTAATGTAAATACCTAGAATTTTATAAATACCTAGAATATTAATATTAAAAAAGAAGTGACATGTTTGAAATGACGGTTATGGTTTATCATTCTCTTTTTCAGATGATCACACTCGTGTTAAACTGCAGAATGCTGAAAATGATTATATTAATGCCAGCTTAGTTGACATAGAAGAGGCGCAAAGGAGTTACATCTTAACACAGGCAAGTGGTGTGATGTCCAGCAGATGCCTGACAAGGCAGTTTTTGTGATTAGTCTGCTTTTTAAAACATAGCTAAAACTATGTCTTGACTTCTTTTTTTGAAATGAAATACTATTTCAGTTTCTGCTGTTGTTAGGTAATGAATTACAGATATTATGTTTAGCAGCTTTGTATACTTAAGATAATAAAGTTATTTTTAATGTTATACATTTTGTGAAGGGATAAATTTTCATGGAATGGCTTAGGCCAGTTTTTTCAGGCAAATTTTTGTTTGTTTGTTTTATATTGGATACAAAGCCTTCATTAACCTTTTGTGAACTTTTTCTGTTTCTCTTCAGATGACCTGTGTTATAACCAGAGACCTTTTGAAAGCTCATCTCTTCCCCCCTCTCTAGCATATATTTTCTGAGAGTACAGATAATACCTTCTGGGCAGAGTGAGGGTGCTGAGACCAGGGGCCCAGAGGACTGGCTAGGAGACCAGAGAGCCTGGTGGTTTCCTTTGGCATTCTGTCTGTTCTCGACACATTGGCTACACCCATATCCCTGCTCTTCTTCCATTCTGAGATAATAGAAATTATTTTAGTTTATTAGTACCAGCTATCCTTCGTAAAATAACGGAGACTTAACAGTGATATAATTTCCCCCAGTTAATGATTTTTAAATAATCAATAAGTTGTATATTCATAATATTGAGATTTTTAAAACCCAATTTGGATCAGAATCTGGAAAAAGATATTCAGGTGACTGTAACTATAAGCTGTTAGACTAGACTATTTTTAAATCACAGGAAATGAAAATTATTTTACGTGAGGTAAAACAGTTCCTCTAAGTCAGAAAAAAAACTGTAAAAAAACTGGTAAAGACCATAAATTTACAGTTCAAAGAAAAAATAAAAGTGAACTTAACATATATGAAAGGATCCTTAATTTTCCTAGTAATTAGGGATTATAAATTTAAACTAGCCATCAGTTATCATTTTGACCTGTTAGTCAGCAGAGGTGTAAAAATTTATAATACTCAGTAGTCAAATATGTATAGACAAAGATATATAGGAAGGTGTCTATTGCAACTTAATAGCATAGGACCAGAAATAATAGGACTGAAATAATCTATAATTGACTGACTAGATAAATTATACTTATACCATTAGTACTGGTGGTTTCTAAAAGTTAGGAGTAGAGACTTTAATTTACCATTTTCTGCTTTTCTGTAATATCTGAAGTTTTTCTTACGTGCATTAATGATGTTTTTAATAAACTCATTTTTAGAGTTAAAAATTTTTAGTTTCTATTTGGAAAAACTATAATGTTAAAAAATAGAAAAGAATAATTACCCTAGGCTAAATCCTTATGACAACTCTTTCCTTTTTTGTTTCCCTAGTCTTATTTATTGCGCCCCCCCTCCACCCCATCTTAGTCCTTAAAAATGAAGGTGTTTCTCAAGATTCTGATTTAGTTTTGTGGTTTTTTTTTTTTTTTTACCTCCTTCCAGTTTATACTTGTGACTTTAATTCCCTGGAACCATTTTTTCAACCTGTGTATCTTACTTAAGAGAGAGTGATTTGAACTTTGTATTCATAGTATCTGTGCTCAGATCCTGGTGTCATTACTTCACTGGATATTCATTCATTCAACAAACATTGAGGTCTTACTTTGTGGCAGGCATTGTCAACTAAAACAGACATTTAGTAAAAATATTGCCATTATAAACTTTATGTCCTAGTGGGAAGTAAAATTAACAGCTAGCAATTTTGTAACATTTTCCTGTATTTTATGTATTTCGTATAATTTCAGCCTTAGGATAATCCTCTGTGGTAAATACTCTGATTATCCTTGTGCTATACATGAAGAATCATCTAAGGCAGCAGTTCCCAACCTTTTTGGCACCAGGGTTGGGTGCTCCTATTGAACGTCTAATGCCTAATGATCTGAGGTGGAGCTGAGGCAGGCAGTGATGCTAGCTAGCACTGGGGAGCGACTGCAAATACAGATGAAGTTTCACTCACCTTCTGCTCTGTGACCCAGTTCCTAACAGGTTACAGACCAGTACCAGTCCTTGGCCTGAGTGTTAGCGACCCTGATCGAAGGAGACCCAGAGACATTAAATAATTTTAGCAAAGTCTTACAGTGAGTAAGATGAGGCCAGAATTTGAAGCCATATAGTCTCCACAGGATCCATGGTTTATGCTTTTAATCATTCAATTCTACTACCTTAAAATTACTGTGTGGCCTTGGACAAGTTACTTAACTTTCCAATCTTATATATCTGTATTAGTGATTATATAGATATACCTGTGTCATCTATAGAATGATGTTGAGAGAAACTCAGATAGTGTGCCTCGTGCTATGGTAAGCACTGCACCAGTTGTGGCATTTGTCATTGCTTTTTTTTTTTAGTAGCAGTAATAATATTATTGTTAATAATAATTCTATTAGAAAACAATGTAAATCCCATCATAATAAAGAAAATGCCTGATTAATACTCTAGTGATTGTGTTTAAACCTCTTGTTCCTGTTAGGACTGTGTCTTAATAGAGCTCCCTCAACTCATGTAGAGTGTGAGAACTCGGAAGCTTGTCTTCAGCTTTTTCTTCTTTCTTGAATTCCTCCTACCTCATATTTTTCAGGATTCTCCTGGATATTTTTACCTAGGTGAATCATTGACATCATAATTCCACACTTTCTATGTGTAACTCTTGTTTTGTTTTGTTTTGGTAATCAAGCCTTTTTTACTTTTTTTAAACCTATTTTCCTATTTTTTTCCCCATTTAGGTTAGAGTGATCCTCATCATTTGCCACATCCTTTCCTTTTGCTGCCCTTGCCCTTTTACAGACCTCTTGAATTTTATCTGTATTAACGCAGTAGCTTTTTAACTTATTTCCTTGCCACCAGTTCTTCCCTTTCTAATCCGCCTTTAACAATACCTCTAGAATTATTATTATTATTACTTTTTTGGAAACACACAAATCTGATCATATCATTTACTTCTTAAAAAATGTTTGGTGAGTGTTTCCTGAAGAACCTTTACACTCTACAGGTGTAATTTTCTACTGCGTACTTCCACTTCACCTTCACTGATGTATTTGTCTTTTCCCAGATGTGCCCTAAACTTGCACATGCCTTACCTTATGCTTGGAATGGACCTGTACCCCCTCCCTCCACCTTCTCCCCTCCTTTTCCCCTTCAATTTCTTCTCCATTCCCCTCACCCACTTGTGTTAGTGCTTTTCTCATATTTAAAGCTCTGTCATAGTGTCTTTTTTTATTCCTAAAGATCTGATGGTTTACGCCTTACTCTTGTGGCACTCGATGTGTTTCAGTTAGTAGGACAAGTACTTCTCCTTGTCTCCTTTGTAAGCTCTTTGAAGGCTGAGACTGCTCTTGTCTTGCACATTGGAACGAAGAACATACTCAGAAAATATTTCAAAGACTATAGAAAACTAGAGATGCTAAAAGACCTGAGCTGTTGCTTGTTGTTTTTGTCTTTTTCTTCTGAATTGTATGAATTTTTTTTGAAATATATCATTCCTTTGGTATAAATCTACATTTTACAGAAGAAGAAAGTGTGTAGTGTTGTTGGTAAGTGAAAGCTGAGAGATAACCCTTGTCCACTTTTAGAACCACTAACAATTTGAGTGGGGCGGTACGCGTGCACACTAAGGAGTGACTTCATTGGTGGATTGATACATCCTTTTTTTTTTTTTTAGATGAAACAGGTGTTCATTTTACTAGGGATTTGCTTATTGCTCTTCTTACCTTTACACTGTTTTGTTTTGAAAGTAGATCAAACAATAGATAATACATGTTGAGAGAGAACAGTATCCTCAAACATTGTGTTGCAGTTTCTCAGGATTCTCAGTAGATTTCTAGTATTTTTATAACTTAGAAGCTTAGAGTTTATTAAGTCAAATAATATTTATTGAGCATCCACTACATGCCAGGGAATACAAATGCCCTAAAGATACTTTAAGTCTGGAGCCACTTGAATCACCTTATTTTACTTGTGGAGCTGAATCTCCAAGCTGATCTGCCTCCAGCATCCTCACTCTGTCTCTAACTCACCACCCTGCTAAACTGCCCTGAGGCAAATGCATGTTGAGTTACTTTAGGTACAGTAAAACCTCCTTCATTTTAACCTTCACTCATTTAAAATTAGATATAATTTGGACATGGCTTTTTCATCTCTTATTTGCCCTTCTGCACTATGCTGCCATTAAACACAATGTGAAGATGATTGGTAGTACATAATATGATTTGGTTACCCCCCGACCCTTATGGCAATATTGTAATATTAACTATTGCCCCTTTTATATCTGCCATTGAGGTCACACATTCTGCAGTATTAGATTAACAGTTTTATAGTGGTTTGGATACTTTGAAATTTTTGCTTTTTCTGGAAATCTTTTTATAGTTAAATTGGGTTGGTTGGCTGGCAAATGATGGCATAAACTTTCTCTTTTGCTGGACCGCCATGATCTGTGTGGGAGGTAGGGTCTACCTTTCTGCTGTGGAAGCTGAAGGGGGCAGAAATTTCTTTTTCCTACCTCTTTTGCAGCTAGAACATGACCAGTCACATACTCCTGCCTGTGATTGTGGTTGATTTGCATTTGGGTTATATGTAAATACTATAGCCACCTTAATATGGCAATGCCAGCAAAACAAGGTGATAGAAATGACAGGATGAGGAGCACTATCCCAAGCCGACTCTCCTTTGGGCAGAATCTTGTCTTGACATTTGTTTCTGCCCAAGCCTGGCTCTTTAGCCCTGAGCTTTGAAAACTGCCTGATAGCCTGAAAAATTCCTTTTCTGCCTAAGTGAATAAAAGTCAGTGTATAACTGATAATTTTAACTAATGCAGACATATTTTTCAAGTGGATTTGAAGTCTTGATTTTCTTATTCTGATCCAATATATTCTTCTCAAACCAGAAGCATACTTGAAGGAATTTTCCTTGAGCCTTCCCCCATCCCCATTCTCTTATCTATTTTTCCTTTGCTGTTCTTACAGGGTCCACTTCCTAATACAGGTTGTCATTTCTGGCTCATGGTTTGGCAGCAAAAGACCAAAGCAGTTGTCATGCTAAACCGAGTTGTGGAGAAAGAATCGGTGAGTAATGATTAATATTTACAACTTAGTGTACTGCTTGTAATCATTAGCTTACAAATGTTTCCATATTTCTTTTGAGGTATTCATTTATTAGTTTTGGCCTTTAATTGCTGGAGGCTAGTTAGTGGTCAGAGTGTTTCTGACCCAAAGAACTAATGTATCCTTTTCCTTTATTTCCTTAAATATTTAAGTAAAATTACAGAACACTATCCTCCAGGATATAAGTAAAATGGAACAAATCCTGACTAGTAGTGATAAAATGACCTTTGAACTCCTAGGCTGTATTAGAATCTTTATAATTTTATCAAAATCTTGGGAAATTCTGTAAATGATTAAATGACAGGATTTATTAATCTTTATAAATTATTGGCTTTTAGGTCATGAGATAGTATGGGAAATTTTGAAATTTGAATACAATCTAAACACAGTGCTAATTAGTGTTATACTTTGGTTAAGTTTTTAACTTTCGTAGCTTTAGATTCCTTTTCTGTCAAGCAAATTGGAAAATATTGTCACTAAGATCTTTTCTAGCCTTAAAATCTTAGACTGTTCTCCTTCTTCAGATTCCTGATGCTTACTTTTTTCTAAAGTGATAGCTGCTGGTTTTCAATGGTGTTGAAAATTTTTCTAATGTATTTCTAATCTGAAGTGGCACTGACATACCAGCATGTCCAATAGTCATTTACAGTAGTTTTTTATGGTTTCTAATATTGAGTGATAATGACATGGTCATTTTGAACAGTTTCAGCAGCAGTGCAAACTAGATGATTTATAAGCTTCATCTCTCACTTTGGAATATTATTACTGTTTTAATAAGATAAGTTTGCCACCAGAAGTTAGAAATTATATTTGTGGTGGTTGGTGGTAGATGCTTAAGACTGAGGTTTAGTTATTTTGGGGACAATTACTTTATAGGTGGTATCGTGTTTTCAAGGGGCCTATAATGTTTGATTATCTTTCTTTCTATGTTAGCCATTGTTGGACAGTCCTTAGTTCCGTAATTAATTTGAGGTTACAAAATAGTTATATTCTAATATTATCATTCCTTCTTGACTTTTTGTTGGAATACGTCTATGTAAAAACGTTTCCCATTATAGTTAGTTGACCACTTTTATATAGAAAAAGCAGTTTTCCTGATGTCCTCAATAGGGGACCAGTTAGGTTTCTTGGATGTAGAGGAGGGACAAAAGTGGATCAGTTTCTATGAACTCATGGATTTAAACATTTGATTTATTGAATTAATTGTAGCGATTATCCTTATGAGTAGTCAGATTGCTCGTTCATTGGCTAGCAGAAATCCCAAGTTGGGCGCTGAGTCCTTTTAACACAATCAAGAGGCTTTAATAATAGCCTTCTTGAGGGTTCATCTTATACTTATCTTCATAAAATCAGCCATTTCTTTAAGGAACTTTGCTACGAGCTTGGTAATTGTTTTTAAAGCTTTTCAGTGAATAGAGCTAGGGAAAAATACATTTGTGTGTTAAGATAATGATGCCTCAAGAGTTCATACTGACATTTATTTTACCCAAATATGTCTTTGGGTTGGTCATTCTAGGTCAGTTCTTCCAGGTGCATAGTGTACACTTTCAATATGTGATTTCAAATATTTGTTTCCTTTTTAAAGAAAAATTTATTGAATCATACTTTTAGTATTTAATCTGCTCCCTTGCTTGTTTGGTGTTCTTTGGGTCTTCCTATTATACACGTTATTTTCTTCGCCTGTTTTTATGTTTGTCACATTGTCTCTCTAATCCTATTTGTCACTCTCTTCATTTCTTTCTTTTTTTTTCAATTTCCTTTTCTTCTTTTTCACTTAAGGCATTATCTGTTCTGTTTATTCATGCCACTGTTCCTTTTAGCTTATTCTTTTCTGAAATGATGTGTTGTTCTATTATTTCTAATTCTTTTCCATCTTCTGTCACCTCATTTCTGAGTTGTTCTGATTTTCATTTACGTTCTTTTCACTTATATCATTTTCTAAATGTCTTTAAGCACCTTTTGAAGTATTAGTTCATAGTATTCATTTGTTTCAGAGGCATTTTAATTATTTATTATTTGTTATTTGTAGCTATTTGTGATTTGGAAAAGGAGAAATAGCCATATTTTACAAGCATGTTTTTTGGTGTTTTTTCCTGGTGAAATGACACTTTACCTCATGTTGCCTCAGTCTGCTGGCTTCATAATTTGGCTTTTGGGAAGATGCTTTGATTATCACAAATATAAATTCTCTATCAGTAGTTCTGCCAAAATGTAACAACTATAGGTAAAGGGGGCTTATCTTCTGATTTTTCTCCCCTGATTTAATTTTAGTAAGGAAGTATGTAGTGTTATTTCTAGATATGTAGTATTTAGTAGTAGATTCATAGGTATTTATGGAAATATTTGTAAAAAAAAAAGCCTTTTCAGTACTGTTTGAAGATAAGATTTGTGTAGGAGTTTGATAATTTTGGAAACAAAGTGAATGCCAGTATGACGTTAAAATATAGGTTATCATATTTTGGAAATGAAAAATTCATTTTTATTTTATGAACATGATACTTACCTGTTTAAGGTTTTTTGTGTAAAAGTTATAGGACCATTTTACAAATCTGCTTTTATAAAATGTCAGTCTGATTAAAATATGAACATCAAATATAGTGTGACTGTTCTTGAATTTGAGTAATTGAAAAAAATAGCACATACATGTGTGGTTTGTTTTCCTTTTCCAACTTTTTATGCTTTCATAATGTCTATATACTAAAATTATGTACATATTCTTAAATTTAGGTTAAATGTGCACAGTACTGGCCAACAAAAGATGACCAACAGATGCTGTTTGAAGAAACAGGATTCAGTGTGAAGTTCTTGTCAGAAGATGTGAAGTCATATTATACAGTACATCTACTGCAATTAGAAAATATCAATGTAAGACTTTCCTTGCCCAAAAGATTGGACTTTCTGTGATGATTTTAAGAATTATTCTTTGTTATATAATTTTTGAAAATGTGTAGTTGACATACATTATATTAATTTCAGGTGTTCTCTTTAGGTTTAAAGTTTGGGGCAGCACATACATTTTGTAATAGAAAATAGTATATAGTCGTAACCATTTGTTTTTAGATTGTGTTCTTATATGAGGTAGCACTCTGAGGACCCTCAGAAAACTCTAGAAATTAAGAATTTTAAAGTTCAGGTTGAAATTTAAGTATTGAAAATAATTTATTGAAATTACTTAGGGATTAAGAGAGCTTTAGAATCAGGCCAACCTGGAATCAAATTCCAGCTCTGCTACTAAGTGGAAGTCTCCTTGGGATCAGTTCCTCAACCTGCTAAGCCTCTACTCATCTGTAAAATGGAGATCTTAATACCTCCCTTTCAGGACTGTTGTGGAGATCAAATGAAGATGTGTAGGCAAAGCAACTAATGCGGAATAGGGCCCCAGTACAATAAACGGCAGCTCTTGGTGCTTACCAGTGTTGATAGTGGGAAAGCTATTTAAGAAAATAATTTACCAGAATGTTATTAATTCGCATAATTCACCACACAGAGATTTGTTTTTATTTAATTGGGGAAAATGGTAGAATAAATTGAACATATAGTCTCAAGAATATATACTTAGATTTTTTCTATAAAATATGTACTTGGATTTTTTCCAGAAATATAAGAATTGTGCCTTGGTACTTGGTTGAGACACACGTACATAGATTGTGAGCCTACTCTTGTCTAGCTAGGGATCAGGACATTTCTGTCCCCATTCCCACCTCCGTCTTTTGCCTTCTTTATATCATAATGAGAAAAACTAGAAAATATGAGATACATGTACATGGTAGATTGTGACCCTGATTTTGTCAAGCTAGGGATCAAGACATTTTTCCTTTTTCCACTTATCTCTTTTTCCTTCTTTGTTTGGAATTATGAAATGAGAGTGATTCTGAAATGCTGTTAGAAACTGGGAAAACTAGAAAATAAGAAAGTATTCATTTGCCAAAAGATGACTTCAGGAACGTATCGAGTCTGTAAAGCGAGATACCGTTTCAGTTAACCATTAAGTAGATTAAATGATTAACGTGTAATTATTAACAACAACAACAAAAAAGTTTTAGAGAGAATAAGAGTGGATATGCATAAAAGTATTTTTTAGATATGTGGAATTACCTTTTATGATTGCTCTCTTGGAATACTTCTGTTTTTATTCCATACTATAAGCACGGGTGCATGCTATGTGCTTAAGGTCCAGCTTCCCATGACATCCATAACTAAGTTTATTATGTGATCTCTTTAGGTTGTCTAAGAAAGCCTAGGGCTGAGAATTATAAGGCTTAGACTTAATTATAAATTTTCTGTACTGTATTCTGTACCAGCTCTTCATTTACATATGTCTTAAGCCTCATTGAGATTGAGATACATCAACAGCTATTTGATACTGGATTGTACAGTGCTCTTTCCCAGAAACAGAACTTCATTTCCATAAACTTCTCATGGTTCTCTGAATCATCTCTTCTTGGTATTTATCCCAGGTACCTCATTTACTTATGGCATTAAAATTGATTTAGATGGAGAAGGGCATAGATGTTTTTCCTTATTTCTGAAGCCTAATTGAGAATTGATTATACCTCAAATAATAAAATAGAATGACTTTTATATTTTGCTTATCAGTTTGCAAAGCACTTTCACAGTCTTCCTGGATTATGGATAGAGTAAATACCCTTAACGTCCATGTATTTCATATATTTTTAAAAGCCTAAAGTCCATCAAGTTATAGGATTTTTCCCATAAACAGATTACTTAGCTAATAGGTGACAGATAAGAACTCAAATCTAGCTCCTCTAATTTCTAATGACTGGAGTGAAGTCTTTTGAAAAAGATGCTCATTGTTGTAAAGGAAGATTGTTAGTTCTAAAGCATCTTTCTGAAGTTGAGGTCACCATGTGCGCAGACCAAGCACTGTGTTTTAGTTGCAATTGTGTGATTTCTTACTGGCTTGAGTTCAGAGTCCACCATAATGAAATAGCAACAATTTGTTTATGTTCTACTTTACAGTCTTTATTAAAAACTAGGAATGTTAGAACTGAGTATAGTAGCATTTCAGTATGAGAGGCAAGATTGCATTTGGTTAAATATTTAGGCTCTGGAACGAGATTGCCCGAGTTTAAATCACAGCTCTGCCACTCCTGCCTGTGTGATTGGTCCCATTACTTAACCTCTGTGCCTCCGTTTTCTATCAACAAAATGAGGTTAATGATGTACCTACTTCATAGAGTCATCATAAAGCCTAAGTAAATTAATACTATAACAGTGCTTAAGACTCAATGCAGGATCCACAATTATTAGCTTTAATTGTCTGTATCTGTTTCCTTTGTAGTATGAATGAACTGGGAAAGACTGCAGGAGTGGGCAGTTGAACAAGTTGAGAGAGGAAGAAATAACAAGGGAGCAAGAGAAGGTGATGATGAAGTAGGAGAGTAATAGCCAAGCTCACTTGCAGATCTTTGTTGAGATTCCTGAGCTGCAGAGAACCAATGGCTTCTAAAGGAGTTTGGCTTGTATCTATTAACAGATTTAGAGCCAGAGCTGTCTGTGCAGGCCTTGCTCTTTTACGTACTTCAGGGCTAATGGAGCAGTAACACTACATACCAGCAACCTTTTCTTGATTAGAGCTAACTAAGAGTTTGAACTTTTGCCCCTGATTGAAAAGATTCCATCTCTGCTTTTAAAGTGGCCCTGTGGCTTAAGCTGTGGGGGTAGTTTTGAGGGGCTTTTAAAATATAAGGTTATCTAGAGTACTTATTTGTCTTTCAGGTTTTTGTTTTTAGTTGCTCTGCACTATTTTCCATAATATTGTTCACCAGCTTTATACTTATCAAGTTCCAGGAATACTTTTATAATGCTCACTGCCTTCTGTTTCTCTGTCCCTGTCGATTTGCCCAAAACAGGATGAGTGCCTAATTATTATGATGCTCAGCTGGGATTTGAGTTGAACTAGCTAGCATAGAATGTCATCCTCTCTTTCTTCTCTATTTAGCCTACCAGTCCTTCAGATGCTATCACCTTGTTTCCCATTTCTATCATTTTCTCTTTATAATTTAAAATTTACCATTGTACGGGCTTGTTCAGTACTTCTGTATGTATATATTTTGTCTCTGTAACAAGATTTTCAACTCCCCATGGGCAGGTCTTTACCTATATTACCTTTAAAGTCCTCTCTGCCAGTGCACTGAGTACGTTATTAACTATACTATACCTGAGTGGTTATTCTAAAACACTGACATGATCCTTTTACCATGCTTTAAAAAAACCCTTCTATGGCATTTGCAGAAGTCTGTGACCCAGCGCAGCCTAGTCCTTGCCTCCTCATCAATTTCACCTCCTTTGGGCACTCAGGATTTGTTCTTGCTGAAAGACATATTTCTCAAATAGATTGTTCCTAAGAGGCGCCCATGTCTCTGAATATTGCTTTTTCCTTTGCTTAGAACGAAAGCCCCATGCCTAACTATTCCTGTCACTTTCTTCTCCTCCAGATCTTGAGTTCTATTAATCTTTCAAAATAAATTACAGTAACTAAATACTTAACATGGACAATCTAATAATCCTGGCAAAAATTAATGAGGGACTGACCTAAGACAATGACAAGAGGGTCCAGATTTGATATCTGTACTTAAGAGATAGGGTTGATAAACTTTGCTACTCTTCAGGTATAGAGGAAATATTAAGTGAAGAGATTGAAAATATGGAGAGTTTTACAATTGATTGGACCTTACTAGGGGTAACGATAAAGGCAATTAATATAATAGTTTCATAAATAGCCAGTACCTGTTAAGCATTTACCATGTGCAGGTGTATATTAAGCACTTTACATTCATTTTCATTTATTCCTCACATTAGCTTTATAAAGTAAGTACTATTTTTAACCCCATTATACAGATGACAAAATTGGGGCTTATGAAAGTCTTTTGGAAATATAATCTTGGTACCTTCTATATATATCTAAAAGTGTAAAAATAATTAGTTCTATATACGTTTTTATAATAATTATAAAATACAGAATCTTATGTATATTGATGATAAAAGTACTAGTTAATTTGAATGGGTTTTAGATGGCACATACTTAAATTGCCATGAGCCTAACAGCTCTCATCATCTTATATCTACTCGGTTTGTAGATTATCTTCCTGTCCTTCACACTTAACGAGGTCAATATCCTTATTCAAAAACTTTAAATTTAGAATTCTTCAAAAAATGTAAATGAGATTTTTGCCTTTTTTAAAAAACAAAACCAAAAAAACAAAAAAATCCCCCAAAACAGTGAATCACTGACATTTTTGTGTTGAGTGTGGTATACATAATGCAACGTTTTACAAAGAAAACTTGGCAGATGTATATGGAGAGGGTAGAGAAGAGGATAGCCATACAATTATGGATGCAACCGAGGTGTTTGTGTGTGTGTGTGGGAAAGGGATGGGAGGTACCAGCTGGGCATCACAGAAGGAGAACTGATGTAACTCAAGAGACCTTGGAGAAGGAAAGGGTACTTTCACAGTTTTGAAAAAAGGAGTTGTCAATATCGTAAAGCCTAAATGAGCTTGTTTGAAGTAAAGATGAATTTTGTTTTAACTCTCCATCCTTTGGCAGCCCTTTTATCTCATTTTTTTTTCCCAGCATGAAAAAAGAGGGAAAAGGGATTCGATCATGCATAAAAACATTTGTTTTATACCACAGGGTAAACGTACGGCTCTTATTGTTTCATGTGGTCTTTCAAAATTTGTATGTTTTTTTAATCTTTTTTTTTCAGTAGGGGTAAATCAATAAAAATTAACATCGCAAGAAGTCTGTTAATGGGGAAGACTGTATTATAAGATAGTCATGAACATTTCTGGGAACTAGCTTTGAGTATCCCAGACAGCGTGACCTGTGGGGGAGGGGGCATTAATCTTGAGCCAAAAATCATACAAGCAAAGAAAAAACAAGCAGTTGTTCAGGATTGTGGGGTAGCTGTAGGTTTTGAGCCAGGAGGTGATGCAGTAATTGAGCATACAGCCAAATGGGAACACTGGGCCACACCTTAAGAGGAGCATAGCTTACACGTGAGCAGGGTCCTGGGGCCACCACCGTGCCCTCCCTCCCAAGACTTGGGAACTCCATGAGGACCTGGTTTAGGCTCACATGGACCAAGTCTGGCTCTCTTGTGCATGGTCAGCACTGCTTGGTGGCTGATGACCACAGCAGGCAGTTGTCGGGGAAAAGGGAGTTAAGAAATACTCACTGGAATCTTAGACCTGTTTAAAGGAAAACAAGACCTTTGAGTTAACTATATACCCTTAGGCTAATCAAGGACTAGCCTCTTTAGTCCATTCTTATATTAGTATTGTGATATTACCTATCCATTTGTGACTTTGTAAAAGCTTTCTTAATTTGGAGTGTTTTAAATACTACCTTTTTTTTTTAACCAGTAAATTTAATTCCCCTTTTTACATGTAGTAAGATAAAATCTTTCTGATGTACAGTTCTGTGAATTTTGACAGTGCATTCAGTTGTGTAACACTCTTCCCATCAAGATACAGGACAGTTCTAGCACCACCACCACCCTCCAGTTTTCTCATGCTGCCTTGCTGCCTATGTACAGTCAGCCCTACCCCTTCTAGCTCCTGGCAGTTACTGAAATGGATGGCTTCTATTCCTATAATTTTACTTTTTCCAGACTATCATACAAATGGAATCATACAATATGTATCTTACAGAGTCTGGCTTCTTTTACTTAGCATACTTAATTTGGAATTTAAAAGGAAATGATTTGAAACCTAGTAATCACAATGATTATTTTAATTATTAATAGGGAACCCTTCTAGTACCTTCAGTATATTGAGAACTTATGGATCATGGTGTATTTTGAATTATGAAAACTGGCCGTTAAGAAAAATTAGTCACTAAAGCTATATTAAAAAATGTAAAAAATATTTTTTAAAGTTTTTTGTGCTGTGTATTATCAGTGTTAATACCTGATGTAACTGAGTCTGAGACTTAGGACTCAATGTCTACTAAAAAAAAGAGAATTTTATTTTTAAAAGACAAAAGCTGACCTTAATTTTGAAATTTTGTATTGACAGTAGGATTCTGTAATAACCGTTAAAATATCATGGTTTTTTAAGTTACTTCTGTGACTTCTTCCTTAAAAAAAGTCTTACAATAAAACTGAGAAATTGTGCAAAGGCATGTTAGAGGATTACTGCTTTGTTTGCACAAATGATGAGTATAAGGCATAGAAGTGCTCCATGGGGCAAAAGACAATTGACAAAAACTAAGGAACATTTTCATAATGAATTAGTCAGAAATATAAGGTCATCAGGAATATCCAGGAAGTGATAGTGAATGCCGGGCAGGCTTTAGGACGCAGGAAACATTTAGCATGTTGGTAAACCATTTTAGCCCATCTGCAAAAGCAATATAAAGTTTTAAGATTGAAAATTATTATCATGGGGAAAAACAGCAATTAGAAGAACAATTTCAATTTAAAATGTAAAGATTTTTTTAAAAATTAATTTTTGAGTTGTTCCTTTATGCCTGTGTATCAGAATATAAATGTTAACTCATAGAATGGGAAAGATTATATCTAAAAATTGTTTGGAATTATTTAAAAAAGGAAACCATTAAAGACTGGAAAAATATACTGGAAAAAAATAGGAAAAAAGAGGGAAAAAAAGAATCCATTCCTCATGATATATGAATTAAAGAAAATATTGGCAACTTATATGGTTACAGGTTAGTGGTCTGGAACCCAAATGCTGCTCCACACTTGCTTCTTCAAGAAACCCTGGCTCTGCCATTTTTTAAATGTGTGACCTTCGATAAGTTACTTAACCTTTTCCCTATGTTTTCTCATCTGGAAAGTGGCTTTTAATAGGATTGTTATATGATTAATACATAAAAAGTTTAGAACATGCTTGCAAAATAATGTGTTAGCTATTATTAATATATTCTAAATTCTTGCAAAGAAAATCTTCCAAACTTGTATAAATGATTATCAAAACCCAAAGGAAAAATAATGGTACAAAAAGTCCATAGGATTAAAAACATTACACAAACACATCATCTTTCTAAAGTTTTTTAAAAGGAAAAAATTAGAATTAACTTCTTCCCCTTGATTTTAACTTTTTAGAGTGCTGAATCCAGAACAATATCTCACTTTCATTATACTACCTGGCCAGATTTTGGAGTCCCTGAATCACCAGCATCATTTCTCAATTTCTTATTTAAAGTGAGAGAATCTGGTTCCTTGAATCCTGAACATGGGCCTGCAGTGATCCACTGTAGTGCAGGCATCGGGCGATCAGGCACCTTTTCTCTAGTAGATACGTGTCTTGTTCTGGTAAGTGCTTCTTTAATTTTAGCTTTATTCTTTGTAATGTTTCCACTGGCAGAAGTAAACTCTGATTACCAGCATCCCAGAACTGTGTTCTTCAAACTTAAACTTCTGCTGTCATGGAAAAAAAACCTAAAAAACTCATTTAGACTCTTTTAGCTGTACTTCTAGGGTTTAGGAACTATTGAGTCTTAACAGATCTGTATTATTTTACCACTCTGTCTGAATATAGTATACCTCAATAAAAAATTGGATTGTTACAATAAAGTGAACTTTTGTTTAAAACTGTTCGTTAATGGCAAATACTAAAGCTGGATTGTGTTTGTGCCCATTCCTTGCCAAACATAACCCCAGCAACTTTTTTTCCTTTTCAGCTGGTGTAGGGGGTGTGGTGGTTATAATACCAGATCAATAGCCCAGGGCTGGTACAGTGTCATTGTGGATCTAGGCTCTTTCTGTCTTCCTTCTCCACTATTTCCAGATGGCTTTGCACAGACATGGTACACAGGTGGTACACAGACATGAAGGAGGAACGGCACTGGGCAAAAAGATTTACTCCTGCTAAGACCTTCTTATTAAAAAAAGAAGATGAAGAGCACTAATCTCTGGATTTATCTTTACATTAAGCCAGAACTGGTCATAAATACTTTCTTAGACCTAACCCTGGCTGAAGTGAATGCGGTTACAGTATTTGGTTTGGAATCAGTTGTGAATCAGCTAAAGGACCAGAAGTTCTTCATGTACTACTTGAACAGTTAGAGGTGTGGGGAGTGGAGGGGGGGGGCGGTGCTTGGAATGGTGATTTTATACAGAGTTACAGCTTTCGTGGTAACTTATCCTGGTTCTCGAGGAGGAATATAGCGCAAAGCAAAGCTCTTAGCAAATATTCTGTATTGCTTCTTTTTCCTGAACACTTATCTACAAAAAGCTTGAATAATTTTCTTTCTGCCTTTCTTACAGATGGAAAAAGGAGATGATATTAACATTAAACAACTGTTACTGAATATGAGAAAATATCGAATGGGACTTATTCAGACACCAGATCAACTCAGATTTTCATATATGACTATAATAGAAGGAGCAAAGTTCATAAAGGGAGATTCAAACATACAGGTAAATTTTTAGGGGAAAAGGAATACCTATGCAATATGATTAGCATCAAATAACTGCACTCTATTTAAGTATTTAGCCTCCCTTCCAACCAAAAAGCATATTTACATTAATGTGATAAATCCAGCTGCCCATCTTAAAATTACAAAATTTAAGTTCACTTCCTCATATATACCTCAGCCTCATATGAAATCCTGCCTATTACTTAAAAGCCCTATTAGGAACAAGATTTCATTGAAGAAAGTAAAATTCTCATGTAAGGAGGGTTTAAGCATTTAATCATTAAAAGGAATCAGAAAATTTAGGCACTTTGACCTGGGATTATAAAATACTTAATTTATGTAATAGATATCTCATTTACAACAATGAGCAACTTGAGAACTTCTGGCAGACAACCCAAAATTTCAGTGGAATGCTCTATTTTTTCGGATTGGTGGCTTCAGTCTCCTGAAGATATTCTTATTCCACATTTACAAAAGCTAAGTTTAAAGACTGTCAGAAATCATATTACATACTAATGTAAAATAGAAATACAGATGTAACAGGTCCCCAATGTCTTGTTTGATCTAATCGCATAGTATCAGACATAAATCGATATAATCTCTTTATATTTCTCTTTTATTAACTAGCTTTTTAATTTGTTACTACTATCTAAAACAAGAATATTCTGAATAAGCCTTCTTTTATAACTTAGGTCAGAATCTGTCCTAAAGGAATTAAGTATAAATAGTTAAGTGTTATATAGATTTCAAAGACATTAAAATATTCTAAAGCAATTCTATTTCAATAGCTAAAAAACTTTTTTGTTCTGATTATTAATGTTATTTGAACTATTTAAGACAAACTATAGCAATACAAATTTTAAGTTTCACTGAAAATTTTTTTTTAAATCTTTAAATAGCATTAAAGAATAATTTTTATTGAAGAGAAGCAGTATGTTACTTAATGCCATCAGTCAGTAAAATAGTATGTAGAAAATTAAGTCCCATGAACACAAGATTCTACTTCAGAAGTCAGACTTTGGAAACACTGGTTTGCTTGGCAGTGAACAGTGGTTTAGAAGTAGAAGTTATTTTAAAAAGCTAAATAGTTATACTAAACTTTTCCACCCACTCTTGTAGCTTCCTTAGTTACCATTCATTGCTTATTTCCTGGTTGTTCTTATAGACGGAGTCATTGTAGAGAAAATGTGCTGTCCTTTGAATAGTATACCTCCCTCCACTTTAAATTTTTTTCAATTTTTTTTCTTAGTTTTAGAATATATATGTACTTTGAAGATCTCTTCCACTGCAGAGATAAATTTTATGGACATACTTTTTTGTGGTCTTTATTATTATGACAGTGCAGTTTATGGCTCGGAAGAATTTTTTCTTTCCCAGTCTATCTTGTATGGTGTAGCCATCAGATTCTCAGTTTAGGCATTATTAGCACCCCATTCAAACCCAAGTCATTCTCTTGCCCTATTCCAGGTAAGACATTGGAAATGTCTCTGTATTTTTTACATTCTCAGGATCAGAAAAACTGTTTCCCAATCGGAGGGGTCAGTTTCCAGAGAAATGGTTTTAGCAAGGCTCTGATAATTTATGAAGTGCTGTGAGTTTGTTTTATTATAAAAATAATTAATGAGTACATGTTGGATATAAAGAATTCAAATCATATGGAAATCATGTACAAAGTGGAAGTCCTTGCTAATCACCTACCCCAAATTTGTAACCATTTTGGCATGTATGTATTCTTCCAGTAATGTGCATTTATGTATATGGACTTGTTTATTTTACATAGATATTTTTCTTCTTCTAGAACTCCACTGTCTGGTACTATAGCCATTAACTACTTGTGCTATTGAGTGCAGGTTTCCCTCCTATCTGAAATTAGAGCATTCCTGTGAAACCTTCTGTAAGCCGAACTGGCATAAAAGTGAAGAAGCATTTATCATTAATTTATATGGCAACATTTTGAGTCCCAGACCCAAAAATAACCTACCAAACCATACCAAATAACACATAAAACCTAAAGTACGACTAACATATAGTAAAAGCAATACCACTTTCACTGTCCAGTGTGTGCGCTGCCTCTGTAACAGCTCGCTGCAAAACATACCCTAAAAGCTATTTTCACTTTTTTGTAAAAGTGGAAATCCTCTTTGGATTTCTTTCAGTTAACAAAAAACAAGTACTAATGTAGGTCTTTCCTAAAAGTGAAGTGGCTTAATGTGAACTTCTGAAAAGCAGGAAATAACCTGTACTGGAAATACAACTAGTCTGAATCATGATCTGCTTAAAATTTAAAATACACACCAGATTTTGAAGATTAAATACAGGGAGAAAAAAGTGTAAAATATCTCAGTAATTTAAAAAATATTGCCTATGTGTTAGAATGACAACATTTTTTAATGTGTTAAATAAAACGTTAAAATTCATTTTTTTTAACATGGCTATAGACATTTTTAAATTATGTGGTTCACATTATATTTCATTGGACAGTGCTATACTAGAACCTTAGGTTAGAAAAGAATTTGAAGAAATGTGAAATTCCCTGAAATCTTAAATCATAAAACTTCATTGTTACAAAGATCTAAAGTTACTTTTTATATGTAGAAGCCTCAAACTGCATAAAAGTATCTCTGTTGATAAAAACAAATTTGATAGCCAGTTTATGGAACTTTCATTTCTTTCCATACATTTAGCTCTTCCTTTTTTGCCTCCAGTTTTGGGTTAAAATTAATATTTGTAAGGAGAAAGGAGGGAGCTTCTTTATAGTGTGAGCACACTGGCATTGGGGAAAGGTACCTCCTGAACTCTGTATATCTCCAAATAGCACTGACCCATGTAATTCTTGTTTTTTGGTACTTTTTTCCTAAAAGAGGACATCAGTCTTTACCTTTAGTCTTAATTTAGATTTATTAGATGTGAGTGATATTTTCATTATTAGATGCAGTTTTAAGTTAAAGTCTCTGGCATATGTGGATATAAAACCTGATTTAGAACCTGTTGAGACAAAGGAGAACTGTTAATATTCACATCAAGGTAAATGTCTAAAACTAGTAAATATATGTTTGTAATTGTAATAATATAGCATGTATTTATTTACAGAAATCTCTAATGACGTTGATCTACCTAGATAACTATAGAGAATTTCTTCTTGTTGCTAATAATAATATCATTTACCTTATATCTTTCTTGGTGCAAGATTGGACATAATACACAGTGTAGTTGCTGGTATTACCACATATTTATAGCACACTCCCAGTATCAATGATAACAGTAAACCAAACAGAATAATTCTGGTTTGTCAATTCAGAATTGGCGTAAGACCTCTGGCTGGTAACTTGACTTTATTAATAGAGTATTAGATGAATGATAGTTTTAACAAATTACAGTGGGTTTGACGTTTAATCACATCAGTTTACTGCTCCTTCGAGGGCGTTTCTTTAGTGAGAAATAGGTGGGATTACAGACAGTGTGTACGGCATTGCTCAGAGCAGCACGTGACATGCTGGAGTATGGTTCAGCGTGAGCATAGACTTAGATGAAAAACTGTCCATCCAGATAGCTGTACTTTAAGCCTCAAAATGAGAGCTTGAACAAGGTTGTAGCTATGTGCAGTATTGATGCTTTGGCTTCCCCAGCCAGCAGTGACAAGCCAAGACAGGTGATTTTGGAGTGCCTACTTAATTGAGTGAATTTGCTGCCCAGAGACATGGTAAAAGGACATTGTTTTTATTTTTATTTCTTTAGTTACTAGCATTAACTCACTCTTGCTACCCCTTTCCCCACCTTTGCCAAGTGCTTTTCTTGTTAACATATTCTGAATTTGTTGCCTATTCTGGGATGTGGTCCAGTAAGACTTGATTTTGGCATCATCTAGTTTATTGACATTGTTAATTAACTTTTGTCCAAGTATAGAACCAAGTTTACTAAGTCTTAGTAAAAGATGGAGACTTCAGAAATTAACCAGCATAAATTCTGGAGACAGTTTAACATTTTTATTGTGTACTTTCTTAAACTATCTGGTGTCTGAAATTGATGAGCTTTTTACAGATAAGCACGCGGGGTTGGTTATAGGAGAGTTAACCCAGACTACCTGGGTTAAAATTCTGGCCCCACTGTTCATTAGTTGCATAGCCTTGGGCAAATTACTTAAACTCTCCCAACCCATCTCATCTGTAAAAAGGGTATAAATAATAATAGTAGTAGTACCTCCTAAGGTTCTTATGAGGATTAAGAACTAGTACATTTGAAGCATTTGAATAGTGTGAAGGGTAATAAGTGCTTAGTAAGTATCCTGTTTCCTCACTTGTATTTTCTTCAATATAAAAATATTATTTGGACTGAGTAACAAAAATTTCAAACAGGGGAAGAAAGAAAAATGACATAGTCGTCACCAAACGTGAAAATGTCTTACTCTTATGTTCCATTATAGTAGTTTCTCAACTCTTGGCAAAACATTCTTCTAGATGTAGTTTAAATCTTCTTAGGTCCTTGCTCAGGAGAGTTCAGTTCCACCCCGTTGTTTCTCAGATGAGTTCAGAGACCTCTTTCCTTGAGGTCTGCTTCCTTTCTGTTCTCCCAGGGTCCAGCTCTACGTGTTCTCGTCTTCTAGCCAAATTATACCAAACTGTACTACTCACTCCCTTCCAAATAAAAGAAATTATAGAATTTTATGTTCTATAAGTCTTTTGTGACTCAACTACTATAAAAAAAAAAAGTACGTTAATATGCAACTTAATAAAATAGACACATATAGGAAAGGTAGAGTGTGGTAAAATGCCTTTTTCTTTTTAATGCTTCTGTTGTATGATAATGAAACAAGTTGGAAACTGGTTTATCAGTGTATCAATGAATTTTCCAGGGTTTTTAAAAAAATTAAATGTACAAGCATTGTTTTTAACATGCCATTTTGCACTAGATTAACTCTAGTGAATGAGCTTTCCATCACTTCCAGAAAAGTGTAAGTTGCAGTGTTACATTTCTGTTCAAAATCATTAAAATCCTAAGACCAGTAAGCTATAGAGTTCCTTATTCATTAGATTTAAGACTCCATCCTTCATGATAAGAATCTTAAAAGAGGGCCACCCCTGTTTATGCAAAGTCCTTTTGCACCAGTGTCAAAAGTTAAAATAATCAAAGCCGTTGGCTCTCCCTGCTGCCACCTCTTCTATTCTTATATTGGCAGGGAGATAGATGACTGTGTTCCTAGCCCTTAAAGGACTTGAGAGCCGGTGGTCCCCTATGTCAAGGTTATACTTGTTTTCTTCCTCTCTGGCCTAACCAAATAAAGCCCCTTTGGCATCATGGGGACCTGCTTGGAGATTTCACCATAGGTTTGGCATTAAATTAGACAGTGCAGGGAACAAGGAGACACTAGATCACATTGAAGTGCCATATTGGTCATTGCTTCCAATGTTACATACCTGTGGATTAGGAATCCAGCAAAATCTGGCTTTGGCTACAGTCTTCCTAGTATGACTGATAATTTAGTGAGGTCCTTTTTCATTTATGTTAGTATCACAGGATATTCTTAAGTTGACTATATAATTTTAATTCATAAATCCTTATATTAAGTAAAACTAAAATTTTAGTGCTTGCATTTGTTATTATTTCTCTTCTTTACCTAGAAACGGTGGAAAGAACTTTCTAAAGAAGACTTATGTCCTGCTTTTGATCATTCACCAACCAAAATAATGACTGAAAAATACAATGGGAATAGGATAGGCCTAGAAGAAGAAAAACTGACAAGTGACAGATATACAGGATTATCTTCTAAAATGCAAGATACTATGGAAGAGAACAACGAGAGGTAAGAATAACATGGTTGAAAAATGAGGCTTTATTTTAAAAAGATCGGTAGATATGAACTAATGTAGACCCTTTGTTTATTGAATTAATGTAATCACTTCTTTATTACCTAAGGGTATTCAAATAGTATATGATAACATTGATCTCAAAGAACTTTTAGTCCTATTAAGAAGCCAATACTTATAGACAGACACCAGTTGGAAAATGGTTTAACAAAATACTAATTGAGAACAAAAGTGAATATAATTAGATGTGAAATATATAGTATGGTACAGAAAATAAATGATATAAATACTTGCCATTTGCACAGTTATGTAGTACTATATAATGTAATTCGTAATATGCCTTTAATAAAATTATAAAATATTTAATTGACTATTAAAATAATTCCATTATGGGAAGAAGAAAAAAGTTTTCAAAAAAATACATAAAATGCTCTTACATATTATTTGAGTTTTGAATCCTTATGAATATGTAAACTATTCAGGTTTTTAAATTTTTTAAAAATTCCTGAAGTCAAATTATCTCACACACATTAGGAAGCTGTTATTCTAAGGTATGAGTCACTTAGCAAAATAAATGAGCTCTTTTGCTTCCTCCCTTTGGTATCTCTGAATGAGGTGTTTTTGTTTTGTTTTTGTTTTTGTTTTTGTTTTTGTTTTTTTTGTCAAACATACTTTATATTGTGGGATATTTTATGTTGTAGTTATATTTGTTATATTGGCTTCTTGGAATGTGCTATGAAAATCATTACGGTCTCCTACATATATGGTTTCACTTCCCTATTTTCCTAATATAAAAATTACCTGGAATTTTATAAAAGGTAACATTGCAATGCATAGTACATATGTTATTACATTGAAAAGTTTATTATGATTTAGCAGTACTACTCCTTTTTTTGTGACTTTAGAGGTTTTAGACTACAAATTAAAGCATAAAGTTGTTTATTTTTTCTTTCACCTTAAATATACTTTTATAACAAGAAATAATATTGTTATAAATTATCTTTTTTAGTAATAAGATTCTCAGATTCTTGATGTTGTTGTGTGTAGTTTTGGCTAGTACTATTTGCAGAATTAAATACAAAACAGGCTTGATAATAGAGTCAGTGCTCTTAGCATTTCGGAGGTGTTGAGTTTTAATCTTTAAGGGCACAGGCCAGCCATATTAACACAGGCACATTAACAGTTGCAACAAGGTAAATCACTCGTCCAAGTTTGACAGTACAAAGTAAATCAGTAAAACCCGCTTAGGAGTTATAGAGTGATCACAGAAGGTGGATTTTGGGGTTCAGAGTGGTGGTGCAGCAGCATACACATATGTGGTTCTCTTCTCTACAGGATAGGTGAGACCAGAGCATGTTTGAAAGCAGAAGAAGGTGGGTCCCCATGGGAGAGTTACGGATTATGAGCAGAGGGAACAAGGTTAGGAAAAGCAAAAGAGCATAAAATAAAGATTACTCTGAAAAGTTTTGTCATTCAGTCCTAATAAATTTTAATACTGATCTACAACTTTGCATTAGAGATGACAATAAGATAAACCAAAATCTTATCAAAAGGATTTCAGTTTCAGAGAAGTAGAACACAATACTTTCTGCATTTTCTTTATTAAATATCCTCCAAATCTATTTTTTTCATATTGAAGATCACAGTCCCATAGTCATAAAATAATTTAGTGAGTTATGAAAAGCATTTTTGAAATAATAGAATACAATAAAATAGAATCAGTTAAATTACAGAATAAAATAGGTCAGAGCTTCACAAATAACTGCTTTAACATTTTCATATATATACATGTTACGTAAATTATGTATATTTATATATAGTATATTATGTATATATTTCTGTGGTTACTCTGTTGCGATGGTGAGATATTTCTTGCTGTAGGTTGCTGTCAAGTTTTGAAAGCAGTGTTCTCAGTTATAGTGCAGCCAGATCACTGAGAGTGGAGAACAATTTAGATAAATGAAAAGTCAGATTATTTGGATCCTTCCCCTATGTATTTGCATAGTTAAACAACACCTTTTGAGTAATGTGTTGGCAGTAGCCTTCTGTGTGTGCCACCATGGAGAATTTCACATGGTCATTCATGGGCAGGGGTCCACAGGAGGCATTCTCTGCCAGTTTGTGGCTTACATTGTATAAACATACAGGAAAACCCGGCCTGGTCCTACTTGGCATGTTAATTTCTTTAGGCCCAACTATGGGCCTAAAGATTTTATTGAATCACAAAATGAGAATAGTCCTTAATTCTTTGGAATTGCATTCTTAAAATAAATGACGGCATCCCTTGATGCTTGTATTCCATTCATGAATACGTATTTATATGTATAGTACATTTTTGGAAAGCCAGAGCCTCTTTTGTTTTGAATGGGAAAAATTGTGTGTTCTCAGCCCAACCAAAACCATAATCAGTTTCCCCCCAAATCATAAAAATCTTCGTAAATGCCTGTTTAACAATATTTAAAGCATAATTATATAATCATATAACACTGAGTGAACCCATATTTGGTTTATATGGTAAATGACAACATTGGATAAAAATTATAATTATTTTCTATACTGCAGTGCTAAAGATTCCACCAAAATTACAGCCTAGTCGTCAGTGGCCCCAGGCTCCTGGCAGAAGCAAATACGGGAACCCATGGGTGGGATCTTTGTATTCTTTCATATTTTATGTATGTTTTGCCTACACTTGAATACAACTTAAATTTTTTTGCTGGCAGTTACCCACATATTTGCTATAGAGAATTTTCATTTGCAAGAGTGAATTCTGGGCAATAAATTTTGCAGATCATGATAACCAATATTCACAGCCAGAGATATCTGTGTATGTAATGGGTAAAAGTAAAAAATAAAAATAAAAAATTAGCAATCATTACAGAGCATACAGAGATAAGCAAAATAAAGTCTGCAAGTTGCTAATATATTATAAAACAAGAACCCAAATTAGCAGGTTCTGGGGGATGAGAGGAGGGAAAATTGAAGAATAGAATTGAAATGAGAGGACCAGAGAGAAGAGAAGGTTTCTTGTTTAAAGAGGAACAAATTCGGAGAACAGCAAAAAAACCATTTGGGCAGGAATGAAATTGTGCCATAGCAGGAGAATATTGGAAAGTTTTTACATGGGTGTGTTTTTAGTTCTCTTGGGTATATATCCTAGGAGGGCAAAGTCATAATATATATGCTTAACATTTTAGGAGCAGCTATTAAGTTTTTCACAAGTACATCATTTTATATTCCCACCAACAGTATTTGAAGGTTCCAGTATTCCAAAGATATTTAACATTGATAAAATTATCTAATAATAGTTCTATATTCAAATTTCTTTAGTTGCCAAAATTTTCACATAACTATTGAGATATATTGAGATAGTTACGTATCATAAAGTTCATTCATTTAAAGTGTACAGTTCTATAGATTTAGTATATTTAAAGTAGTGTAGCCATCACTGTAATCTAATTTTGGAATATTTTCATGATCCCAGACTCTAGCAATTTAAAAAAATAATTCAAGATCTAACTGGATTGTGCATATTGTATTTGGTTCACATGATTTTTTAGTCTCCTTCAATCTGGAACATTTTTTTTTCTTTCTTTCTTTTTTCCCCCTTGCTTGACATTGTCATTTTTGCAGCTTCTAGACCATAGTTGCCTTTTAGAATGCCATACAACCTGGATTTCTCTGATGATTTCCCATTATTAAATTCAGGTTAAACATTTTGGCTAGTGAAAAACATCGGCTCTTAATTCAGTAACAGACATTGAAAAGTCATTTAAGATTTTTAATCAAGCTACATGATCAAAGCTATACTTTAGGAAAATTACCATGATGATGTTAAATTTGAAGGCAGAGAAACTGTTAGGTTTTTGCTGTGATATAGGCATTAGTAACTTATATGTTGCCATTGGCCCTTCTTGTTTCTGTAGTCCTAGGAGCATGTATCTTGGGAGTCAAACAAAAATTCTATATTGAATAGGAAAATGGGAACTAGAAATATATATAGACAAACAGAGCAATAGGTACTCCCACAACAAACTATTCATAGAAATATTAAGGTGATAGCTTTTCTTAGGGGCCTTTGTCAAAAATCAAATGTAAACACAAAAAGGGACCAGTTGCTAGGGGACCCACTTGTCTTTCCACTTCTTCTGGCTAGTTAGCAAAGAAAAAGAACTGACAGTGACTGGTTCACATTTCAAGAGAAAGCATCCTGCTTATTTTCACGTCCCACCAAAAATATTTATTAATATAAAATAGTACCAGAAATTGTCACTGGCTTATCAGAATATATCTCTGGACCATTTAGATTATTGAGTTTTTTTTCCCTTTTTTTTAATTGCACATTTGAATGAGTTGAAAAATGTGTGTAGGCTATAGATATTTGAGTTTAGGTCTTCTCTATTAGAGTAATTAAGTCCTACCGAGCACTTCCTTTTGTTTGTTTTTATTTATTCGTAGTGTTCTACGGAAACGAATTCGAGAAGACAGAAAAGCTAGCACGGCTCAGAAGGTGCAGCAGATGAAACAGAGGCTAAATGAGACTGAACGAAAAAGAAAAAGGTGGTTATATTGGCAACCTATTCTCACTAAGATGGGGTTTGTGTCAGTCATTTTGGTTGGTGCTTTTGTAGGCTGGACACTGTTTTTTCAGCAAAATGACCTATAAATTTGCCCAGCAAGCTTCTGCACTAGTAGCTGACAGTGTTGCATTAATCTTAAGGGTTTGTCTATTAGCAATCTCCTCATACCCAAAAAACGGAGCAGTAGAGTAGACACCAACCAGATAATTGATGTAGTCAGTCCTCAGCCTAACATCTCAGGGCGCTGCCCCCAAAATGTAAATGGCTATCTAAAATAAAGACTTTAATGCCTGTTAAAAACTGGTACATTTTGCAACTGTATTTATACATGTTAAATGTAACACATATTCTGACCAGATTGAGAAATCCTTTATCACAAGGATTTGTGTTTTTTTGAGGCTATCTTGATTTCATAACCTGCACTTGATATAAGCAATAAGTATCATGGTTTTGTCTATATTATTACTGGAAAGAAAATGACCTTTAAATAATGTGTGTAATGTATAATGTGCTATTGACATGGGCATCAACATTTTATATTTTTAACCATTTCAGGGTAAATATATTTTATAAGTATCTATTTAATCTTTTGTAGTTAAATGTACTTTTTTAAAAAGCTCAATTTGAAAAATCTGTTACCATAAAAAAATTAATTGTATGTTGATTCAATTGTACTGGATACATTTTCATCAAGAGAAGTTTGATATGAGCAGTTAGAACTCTTAAGTATTTTTACCTTGTATTCGCATTTCTTTTATGTTTTACATTTTCCCAATTTAAAAAAAAAAAACAAAACAAAAATTTCCTCTAAAAATATCTTCGAAAGAAAATTCTCTTTACTGGCATAGGTAACAGTTGGTTGGGACTTTGTAGAGAAATTGGTTCCTGTAAAGCCCATTATTAATACTGTTTATTTTTCATGAAAATTGAATGTAACTACCCTAATTTATAATTGAGGTAAATAATGATTTAGGAACTAAATATAAGGAGCAGTATTTTACTATCCATGATATCAGTTTACAAGGACTGAAGTTTTAAAGTAAAAATTTTTTTCAAGTTCTTTCTACTTCAATAAATAGTATGATGATGTATAAACCTTACATCGTCCCTTTAACTTCTTGATGGGTATTTTAAAAGTATATTGTTTAAATGAATTTAACTGCTCATTTGAATGCTAGCTTTCTTCAGATCCCAACATTCCATTAAGTGTTTGACTTGTTTAACTTAAATTTTAAATAGTTATTATAAATTTAATTACTGAAATAACGAAATCACATTATTTCAGTGGTTTTCAAATTATGCTCAGTGGATTTCTAAGGGGTCACCAAGAGGTGGTAGGAAGGACTCCAAGCTACCAGCCTTTCCTTTTAATCAGACCATCTCTCCTTTATTTGTTTTATATGTTACATAAGATTCTGCATGAGGTTTACTTAAGAAGTCAGTTACAATTTTATGAAACAGTTTGAAAACCATTGTTATAGATAGATATGTTGAATCGATTTGAGTATTCTTGAATGTATTAAATTATGCTGCAAGTATGAAAACAGGATGTAGGTGGTACTACATATTAAATAAACTTGTGCCTGTGTCCTAATTCAGTATTACTGTGTCCTGTAACCTTTAAATGGAGAGGAGGTAAGGAGGACATTGTCCTTATGTCTGTCTGCATTAAACCTGTGTTCAGGCACTGAGGCCTTTATGTGTTAGATCATTATTGGTTTAAAATATTTCTTTCCAATTTGTCTTGCTTTATCTTTGTGAAAATGCAGGATATTATTATGCAAGTCAAATATGGATAGACCATATTAAATTTCCCATTGAAGATAGCTTTGCTTTAAGCAAAAGAAAAGGTAAAGACTTAAAACAAATGCTAGTAATGATGCACATTACCTGTTTGGCATGGTAAATGTGCTTCACTGGATTCAGTTATGCAGCTTTGCTTTTTTATCTGCTATCTGTCCTGGGTGGTGTTTGTTGGTAATGTATTTTTCATATCATAGTGTAGTAAACATTTGTTGATAAATTTCTTCATGGGTCAGTCATCTTACCTCCTTCAAGCAGGTCCTTAAGGATAGTGTGTTAAGTTTTTACCAGTAAGAAGTAATTTTTATTTTTGGTGGGTGCTATGTAGTGATTGTTGAATATATATGTCAACACGATGTGATGCCTATGGTCATCATCCTGACCCTTTATTAAGTGAGGTGTATTAGTCAGAGAAAAGGACACAGGCATGGCTCCTGCCTTCTTAGTAACAGCCAGAGGAAGAGTTAGCAATTCTTGATGAGTTTTACATCTTTACAAAATTCGTGTATCCTTAGCTCTTCATAATATTTTCTAATTTTAACAAAGTTTAAAAGTCAGTTGCGTAGTTTGACTTTAATAAGGTAGTATTATTTTTTAATAGGTTAAGACAGGAAAAAAAAGATGTTTTAAATAGCCAGAGGCTTTATTATTTACATTAAGAAAAGAATATTAAAGAATACATTAATGTATAGTTCAATTGTGTTTATATCTATCCCTGCTAATAAACTGACCAGCAGCCTTTGATTTAATGCCATGTTCTCTGGCTACAGTAACTGGTTATGCACTCATTTCCAAGTTTAGTCAAGTATTTTATGCTACCTTACTACTGATTTTTTATCTACGCTTGCACATATATAATATGTACAAATATAATTCACATTTAGTTTATCCATTTTTAAAATTAAAATAATACCTTTTCTTGGAATGTTAAAATACAGTCATACAGTGCATAGAGAACTTCAGAACAATATAAAGATATTTCTCATATTCAGAGGATATTTTATGTATTCTGTCTTTTTCCTCCTCTGTCTTTTGGTCCATTTTAGTATGTATTAATATTTCTACCAAGGAATGAACAAGAGAAGAGAAAGGAAGTTAAAAAAAATGATTAAAAAAATAGCTCTGCTTAACTGGTATGGCAGAGGAAGGAGTTGTAACTCTTAAGTTAATTTTATGTACACTTGTGCTTGTCCTCTTTGTTTTAAATAGACTTTTAAACTATTTTATTTAAATAAAATAAAAGAATTGATGATGTGAATCAAAAAAATGTACATTGGTTTAAACAGTAGTTTATGACATGAAATGGTCCTCTAGTTTTAATTCAATTCCTTCCTTGCTTTCTGCATCAATTCAGAGTGATCGTTGGTACCATTTATTGATCATTTACTGTGTGCTAGGCACTATGTAAAGCACTTGACATATATTATCCTATTTAATCCTCACAACAAACTTTTGAGGTAAGTGTTGTTGTTATTAAGTCACAGTCAGCCTGGGACTTGAGAGATTTCTACATTCTTTTATGGTGCTATCATTGAAAAGTCTCTTGTGTAGAATATTTTAGAATTAGATAATTCTCAAAGAAAGGATTAACCTTCTACAAGTTTAGTTGCCTCTTAGAAAAACACCTCTAACTAGATTCTGTATAGACGTAGGCCAGAACCTGATTGTATTAGAAATATTTTGATTAATCATTGTATACTCTTTTAATGAGTACATACATTTCCAAAGTGCCTGTCTGGTTATCGTACAGAGTTTTAAATCTAGTCATCCTTGATAATGACTTTTAGATACAAGTCTTGTAGAGAATTTTTTTTTAATGCAGTTTGTAAGCCAAATGCCATTCTATGTGTCATCCCATTTTCTTTCCCTGTGTTCAGGAAAGAGTCTAGGAGTTGTACCTTCTTTCAGCATCAATTTGTTTTTCTTTCCAGCGAGTCTATCTGTGTTTGTCAGTGGAGTAGAGAGTGTGTCTCACAATCTCTCCCACATGTTTTAAAAAACCCTTCCTTGGCTTTGACTTATTTAGATGATAGGGGCACAAAATCTTACCAATAAAATTTTTGCAAAATAGAAACATAGTGTTTTTACACTAATAAAAGGACGTTCTCACTTAAAACATGGGTCTTGGTCATTCTTTGGATGTTTTATTCTTAGAGTTGACCATTTTCTTTCATCTTCTTCCCTAGTTCATTTGTTTGGATTTGATTGTACTTATCTTCAAAGCACTGTTTATGGGACAGCAACACCAAACAGCCCCCACAACAATGGATATGTTAGAAATTACAACCCTCTTTTCCTTTGAATATAACTAATAACATGGCTTGGTGGGGAAAAACTCAGGTTGTGTAAGCTTGTAATGCCTCTTCTACCCAGAAATTGGCTATATTCCATGTACCTGGCCATAATATAGCTATTCCGTTGTTCATTCAGATTTGGGGATTTGACCTTTTAAGATTTGGAAATTTTATGCTTTCCACTTTGTTAGATCGAGTTCTAAAGAAAAACCTTCTAGGAAATGGTATGGATTTAGCTATTTCATTTTTCCCTCAGCAGTGGGAATTTTCTCAATATTCATCACATTCAGGTTGCTCCAAGAATGGCATTGAACAATTTTATACAAGTGTTTTCTCTCAACACTCTTCAGGGAAAGGGTTATCTCCTTTGGCTACTAAATTCTGGAAACTTCTTTGGGGAGAATTTTTCCTCACTGTCACTGCTGACCCTTTTCTCATGTCATGTGCCATTTACTCCATGACAGAGCATTGCCAGGTGGAGGCAGTGAATCAGACAAGAAGCCCTGCTTGGTTGGAGAGGCTTTGTCTTTATCGGGAACACCCTAACAATGAAAAAAATTTTAAGAGCTCTGACCATATCTGTGCAGTTCATTGAGAAAATGAAAAGTACAATCTTTTTAACTCTTTCTATTTTGGTTTTAGTTTAGAGTGGAATATGGAAATTTTAGAATTCAGTGAGGATGTTACAGAGTCAAAAATAAGTGAATTTTAAAAAACACTGTCAAGTTCTTATAGTTGTTTTAAGTCATAGTTCATCCTTTGTAAGTGTATCTTTAACACCCTGCTGGGAAAGACAACATTACATGTTGGACACCTACAGTTCCACCAATCCATTTAAATACATAACCTAAATTTAACCCCATAATGCCTCTTTAGATAAATCACGTAACCCCAATTTTCAGATAAGAAAACTGAGTTAAAGAATAAGTAACTTGCCCAACATTGCACAGCTAATGCATGACAAAACTGAGATTCAAACTCCAATCTAGAATTCCAGTTACTCTAGACCTTATACTTTTTCCATTATGTCACACTGACTCTGTTTTTTTTGCAATATTTAAACCAAATATTTTTAAGTGGGAAAACATCGGAAAACTACTTTTGCCTGTTAAAATTTAAAGTAACCCTCTATTTCTTAAGTGAAACAAATCAGAAGTTTTTCCTCTAAAAATTGTGAAACAGTTTGAACTACCACTAGTTAAGAAAAATACTGGAATATCAGAATATTCTCTAAACCATTATTTCATTCATTTTGCTTAGTTGGATTGTTTCTTTGTTTCAATGAGCAATTTTCTGAATGCATGTGAAATAAATAATGTATTTTGCAGCAGTTAGAATCATTAAATACCTTTCCTTCAACCACTTGGGTTCGGGGTTACTCCAGATCCCTGTAGTAAGCAGCCATAGTAGGTTTTTTTAAAATACACATTTTATTATTAGTTTCAAGTATACAATACATTGGTTAGATGTTATGAAGCAATCCCACCCCTCCCCACCCCTGATTACTCTATCACCCACCTGACTACACGAAGCCATTCCATTACTGCTGACTGCATTCCCTATCCCCATGGCCATTTCTCAAAACTAATTTGTACTTGATCCCTTCACCCCTTCTTCCCAGCCCAAAACTCCTCCCCTCTGGCAGTCATGAGCTTGTCCTCTATATTTGTGAGTCTGTTTTTGATTAATTCCTTTTGTTCCTTAGATTCCACAGCCATAGTAGTGTTTGTGATCCACAGATATCTAATCAGTGCTGGAAAATCAGAGAAAAGGGGTATTTAGAACACCAAGGCGCTGGTACTGTTATTCTTTACTTCAGTAGAAGGAGCCAGTAGTCATCAGGAAGCTCACTTTGCAGTATTTTGGGGTTTTTGACATTTGGGGTAAATACGTGGGTATGGTTTATATTTCCTATTTACACATGTGGAGATAAAATGACAAGTATTTAGATTTTTTTCTTTTTGGGGGGGGTCATAGGGAAGTTGGAGAAAGAATGGAAAGAACATTTACCTCAAAAGTTTGGCTATTTGCAAATATTGTGAAATAACATCAAAACTCAACTGCCCTTAAAATAGTTGTTTTATCTGTCTATCCCTTGTTTCAACTCTCATTTTTCTTTACTTTTTGGCATTAAAATAACAATCTGTCAATTACTTTGTCTGTGTTTTCTTTTATATTGATAGTAACTAAGTCATGTCACTTCAGTTATATATTGCTATAATTGTTAGTATTATCTTTTACACCTACAAAAAGTATGCTGCTAACAGTCCACAATTTAAGAATATGAGCCAACTTTATGTTGAAACATTACATTAATAATATTTTTAGCAGTATGATTCAGTGGAGGTCCAAATTGGATTAGACTTTTGAAATGAATGAATGCCAAAGTATTGTTAAGCCTAGCACATACCATATAATCTTGCTAAACTGTTGTGGATACATTTTAATCTGTCAGTATCTCACATGGAGGTCATTTCTTGAGTAATACAGGATGACCCTAACAATTCATAATTAGTAATTCTTGAACAAGAATATATATAAATTATGGTGCTTTAACATGAGTCTACCTCACACTACCAATTCTGTTTGAAAATCAAGCACTTAAACAGTTTTACCAAGATAATAGTGAAGCACTTAGTGTGGTTGAATGTGATATGTTGGAATGTTTCTTGGTTGCCTTTTTAGTTGTTAGTCCTTTTATGTTTGTGTGTATCTGTGTATGTCTGTGTGTTTGGTAAATATGAATCGAATAGATGACTTCTTATTTTATGTTTTAGGCCAAGATTGACAGACACCTAAATATTCATGACTTGAGAATATTCTGCAGCTTTAAATTTTGAACCATTGATGTGCAAAGCAAGAACTGAAGCCCACTCCGGAAACCAAAGTGAGGCTTGATAAACCTGTAGATTGCTTCACATTTGTCTGTTTACAAAGTAAACTTTACATCCAGGGAATGAAGAGCACCACCAGCAGAAGACTTTGCAGAACTCTCTAATTTGATGTATTGTTAAGTTTTTTAATGTGTGTATGAAATGTGGAAAGATGTAAAGGAAATAAATTAGGAAAGACTACTTTGTATTGTACTGCCATTCCTACTGTATTTTTATACTTTTTGGCAGCATTAAATATTTTTATTAAATAGACTATGTTGGTTTGTGTGCATTACCTTAGGACAGTCCTGCTTCAAATAATGTTTTCCTAAGGATTTACTCAAATTTTTATAGCAGTTGACACTTAAATTGAAATTGGTTCATAACACTGGACAGTTGCTTCTTTTAACATTTTTTTAGTTACCTAGCATCAATAGTCTTTATATCATTATAAGTTAGTTGAAAACAACAAAGGTTATTTTGTTTCTTGAAAAAATATTAATATGGATAGTGATATTTAAATAAGTACAGCAACCCAACGCAGTTTTTAAAATCACAGTTTTTCTTGTTAGACATGCTTTCCCCAAACATTTCCTGTTATAAAGAGACGAAAGATTCTTTCCTAAGTGAAGTCTTTTGACTTTTTACCATCTAATTTCCCAGTTAAGTCATGAGTTTGGTGTATGTATCCAGTTGTCAGGGTATTGGTGATGCTCTTGTCCGAAGGCACTCAAGCCTCTGCTTCAAACAAGCTTCGCCTTAACTATACAAGCAATTCAGTTTTTGTTTGCCATCTGTGTAAGTTTTATAACACTGTTCATTGAATACATCTGTTTCATCTTTTAAAATTTTAGTAACTCACCTTATGTTTTTTCTCGTTTTCCAGGGTTTTTAGGTCTATTTTAGGAGTAAGCAAACTACTATACCTGTTAAATCTTTCCTTAAGAATGCATGAAAAGTTTATTATACCACAGAGTAGTACAGCAAAGATAATCCTCCCATTGTGTCAACAAAGCTGCTTGAAAGCTCTCTGTACTCACTACCTCTATATCTGACTTCCTTTTGTATCACTCCAGAAATGACCCAGAAAGGTCATCTTACATCATACTGTAGCCAGATACAGTTGACACTCTTCAATTCTACCTTGTATGATTTGATGATGATATTAAGAATTCCTTCTCTGAAGTTTTATTCTTAGAGTTAGACTGCCCTCTGGGGTTGACTTCATCCCAGTCCTTTGCCTAACTCTCCCTCCCCCTCCCTCCCCCCACTATGTTATCATTGACTATAGTTGCAGTGTTATACAGCAGATCCTTACAGTACTGTCATCTGGCTTAACTGAAATTTTATGTTCATTGATTAGTAACTCCCTATCCCCCGCCCCAGTCCCTGACCACTTCATTCCACTCTTTTGTTTCTATGAATTTGACTATTTTAAATACTTTATATAAATGGAGTCATCCAGTATTTTGCTTTCCATGGTTAGCTTGTTTCTCTTGGTGTAATACTCTTAAGGTTCATACATGTTTTTGCATATTTTCTTTTTTAAGGCTGAATAGTATTCAATGGTATGTATATGCCACATTTTCTTTATCTGTTCGTGTCAGTGGACTTTTATATGGTTTCTACATCTCGACTGTTATGAATAGTGCTACAGTGAACATAGGAATGCTAATATCTCTTCAAGGTCCCAACTTCATTTTTTGGATAAATACCCAGAAATGGGATTAGTGGATCTTGTGGTAGTTGTGTTTTTAATTTTGGGGGGAACTTCCATACTTTATAAGAATTGTATCATTGTACATTCCCACAAACACAGCACAAAGATTCTAATTTCAGCACATCCTCACTTAAACGTCTCAGGTTTTTTTTTGGTAACAGCCATCTGGACAGGTGTAAGGTAATATTGTGGTTTTTGTTGAGATTTCCTGATTATTAGTGCTGTTGTATGTCTTCTTTGGAGAAATGTCTGTTCATGTCCTTTGCCCTTTCATGGGTTAATGAAACAGCAAAGTTGCTGTCGAGCTGTGGGAGTTCCTTATATATTTTGGAGACCAATTCTCTATCAGATAAATGGTTTGCCAGTATTTTCTCCCATTCACTAGGTTACCTTTTCATTCTGGTTGTTTTTATTCTGCCTTATTCTTGAGTATTGGATTTCCCAAGGACTGCATCTTTGGGTCTTTGGTTTTACTTTGGTACTTACCTTGGATGCTCTTATCTTTGCCCAAGTCTTTATTTATACTCCTGTTCTGATTATATGCAATTTCTTCAGTTCCTGCCCGGATGCCCTTTCTGAGTTTTGACCTTAAATAGACAGATGTTTCTTCAGCAAAATGGGTTTATTCTGGAATAAAAAAGAATTGCATTTCAGGACATGTGGTCTCATGGTGAACCATGCATAATTCTAGAGAAACGAAGGAGAGGAATGCTCTTTTCTGGACTTGGTAAGGGCTATTGTAAGCAGAGTCCATTGGAGGAAACAAAGTTGGAAGTGTAGTAACTTTATTAGCTGAGTCATTGCCGTCTCCCATTAGTTGGAAGTATTACTGAGCAAGAGGAATCTTTTCTTCCCCTGCAGAGGTAGTGATATAGTATCATTTCCTGTTGGAGATGCAAGGTAGATCTTCCTATTGGGGTCAGTACTGTGTGTTAAGTGACACGTGTAAGAGTGCTCTCTTGTAGCCTTCTAAGTGCATCATATGAGTTTTCTATTCCTTAATTTTACACATTTCCCCTTTTTGATCGAGTGTTCTCCAAAAGCATCACTGATCAAGAGTCAGGTTGTTCCAAATTCACTGACCTTTTGTCCCACAATGTCTGGAAGGCCCTTTCCTGGTAGTGTGCCCCATGTCAGAGAGAGAGAGTGCAGAGATTGGAAACCTACTATCACGTTTCGGTAAGAAGGAGCAGAAGGAAGATCTCTCAGGCATTTCCCATCTAAAGCCTGTATTGTAGAATAGTGAATGTGGCAAAGTACATTCAGAACTGAAAGAATTAAGTGCTTCAGGAAGAAAATACAGGAATAAAACATGAAGCAAACAGTATCATTATCTCAAAAGAAACAGGAATAACATCAATAATACAGCCTGTAGTTTGCAAATTCAGGGACTAGGAATTTGGGTAAGAATTCAGAGTCAGTTAATAGTCTAGATGAAGACTTCTGTGAATTTTAAGTCTTCAGCTTCAAGTTACCAGATAGCGCACAGGTCCAATCAGGGTTAGGCGCTTTCTCTGTATGTGTCACATGAATCTAGAAGCCTGTTTCCTGGAGTTTGGCAGCGCCGGTTTGTTAGCAGTACGTAATAGGAGCCTTTCCTGCAAGGTTAAAGAGAGTCTGGAAATGTCCTTTTCAATAAACCTGATCTCCAGGTTGCAAAGTGTCTTCATCTCCCTGGAGTGCACTGTGAAAAGATTGTTCTACCAGGACATGGGTAATCTTGATAGAAGCAATTAGGTCTTTGTAATATTGAAGTATATCATTTTATCATTTGTTGATCGAAAGACTTGTAGGACAGGTATATTTGGTGTCCTGTGACTATCTCAAAAGGTGAGAGTTTTGAGTTACAAAGGGGATGGATCTGAGATTCAGAAGGATCAATGGCAATGCTTTTGGCCAAAGTATTTGGAGGATCTCAATATATTTTGCCAGTTGAATCTTAAT
Organism: Eonycteris spelaea; assembly: GCA_003508835.1. Lineage (NCBI taxonomy): Eukaryota > Metazoa > Chordata > Mammalia > Chiroptera > Pteropodidae > Eonycteris > Eonycteris spelaea. The sequence continues at coordinate 685,362 of PUFA01000380.1, read as the reverse complement.
AATTCTGTTAGTGTGATGGACTAAACTTGAGGATCGAGGGTGGCAAGCACAGTGAAAGTGTAATACAGCAAAACAGCACAGACTTGTAAAAGCACCAGACTGGTAAAATGGGTTCCCCAATCACTATGAGTATGAGAAAAGAAGTTCCCGTGGTAGGAATGGTCTTTTCCAAAAGGTCTTTAGCCGTTAAAGAAGCAGTAGCCTATGTACAAGGGAAAGATTTAGTGCAATGAGGAAACATACAGATCATAACTAAAATGTATGTATATCCATGACCATGACACAGAGGAAGCCGTTTGAAATCCATTTGCCAAACCTCGAATGGTCCATTAGGCAATTTAGAATGGGAGTAGTGTGAATAGGCTTCCCTCGATTGTACTTGGGACCTGCTGTGCAAATGAAGTAGGAGCTTTTTCGCAGCCTACCAATATTAACTGCCCCACCAATACTGGTTCATGAATGCTATCATTTTGTCAGTGGATCAATGGTTTAACGCATGTGTAGTAGTTAGGAGCGGGGCTTTCAATTTCTAGTAGAACTGGGTTATTTGACCTGAATCAGAGCTTTCTCTTTTTATTGGACTAACAGTTGTTGGATTTCCAATTTTGTTTTCCCTTTTCTGTAGCCAATTCATTACCAATTTGGGGAAATATCCCCTTGGACCATGACAGAGGTTTGACTACTGTTGACTCCTTTAAGGGCAGCATTCCTTGCAGAAATGCCAGCAAGTTGATTTTCTTTAGCTTCCAAAAAGTCCAATTTAGAATGCCCTGGGATCCTAATATTAGCTAAACCAGCAGGTAAAAGTGTAGCATCTAATGATATCTGAACATACAGGCCATTTTTAATTTTGTTTCCACTGGAAGTAAGGAAGCCACGTTGCTTCCACAGCATTCCAAGTCATGAGCTACTCCAAAAGCTTATCTGCTGTCAGCATAAATGTGTGCAGTTTTGTCCGCGGCTTGAGTTCAGGCCTGTGTGGAGTGCCCCTTGGCCCCTGGGTTTTCTCACAGCTAAGACAGGAGTATTACAGGGACTAGCGCAAGGGATCATGAGCCTCTGAGTCTGTACCCAATTATGGACTTCATACCTTGAAGGGCTCCTATTCTGGGAAGGGGTTTGGGGGAATCTATTTGAATCTTGATAGGAGGTGCACTATGGATTCTGCCAATATCAGTTGAAGATTTCGCCCATAAGGAGAATGGTAGCTGATCCATTAGGACAAATGAACTATAATCCCACCTTCCGCTATAGTGCCATTAGAAATGGAACAAATAAAAGATGCCAGAGGGCCATTTAATTCACCTGATCAGCAATTTTGATGGCTACTGTCAAATTCTAGAATTATTTCCCCTTTTGGAAGAAAGAAATTCCAGCATAATACTCTTCTAAAAGAGTTCTTTGAGTAATAAATGAATAGGGGTGGAGGAACCAAGGAGAAAAGGATATCTCTCAAAAGACTCAAACGGGTAGGTTCAGAGATAGGAACCTGTTGAAGTTCATTAGAGACCCACTACTTGAACTATTTTAAGTACTCTGTGGTAGGGGCTGCTTTGTAGCAGTGGTGTTGCACACCAGGAGTGTGGCTCTGGTGTCAATAAGGACAGAGAGAGAGTCACTCCCAAACTGGAGAGGTTTCTCTGAGCAGATTAAGAGGAAAGACTGGTAAAACGCCCTGTAGTTCCTTTCCTAGAGCCCAGAGACACTAGAAGGGCTGCTTAGAAGGCTGAAGATGCCTGAAGCATATGTGACGATCTCTTTTCCAAAGTCTTGGCTCTTTGCAGTAATAGCAGAAACTAGGAGATTTTGGGTTTCATATAGAGACCTTCATTCGCCAGAGTTGAAAATTAAGAATTTTAGTGGTTTTTCTTGCAGGTGATTCATCTAAGGTGTGAACAAGCTGATTTGCCAAATTAACCACATCTAAAGTGCACATGATCTCCCATGCTATCATGGTCCTTTTAACTAAAAGAGAAAGGTCTCAATTCAGCAAATTACTAAACATAGAATTAAAAGCTACCCAAGTAGAATCAACATCTAAAGGAAGACCAGAATTGTCTTTGAAAACAATCTGAAGAATAATAGTCATGAACGGGTTTATCAGATTTGTGAGCAAGCCCAAATTTTTTCCCAAACAACGGGCTTTGGGAAAGCCCTAGGATGTGCCCAAGCCTGATCATATAATAAATCAGGATTACAGCTCGGAGTGGCTACCCAACACTTAATAAAAGATTGTTGTAATGCAACCAAGTGTTTCTACTATCTACCAAAAATTATTGATAATGGTCCAAATTAAGTGAATTCTACAGTTTTAATGTGTCATCAATTATTAAAATGCAGAAATGGACTTCCTTCTATAGGGAGATTGAAATTTTAAAAGATATTAAGTGTGGAGATATACAGTAGAAAACTATACAGATGTGGAAGAATGTTAATGAACAATATTGAGCAAAGGGGAAATCAATCGTTTTGGAGAAGGAAAAATTATTGGTGTTAATTAGCAAGAGTATAAAGTTGGTGAAATCAGGAAAATGAGTACTTTGTGAAGAGAACAAACCAAGACACCAGAGAAAGTGGAAATAGAATGGCTAACCCACCTCTCAGGGCTTACAGGAGAGAGGAGCAGGTGCAAGGAGAGGCCTTTTGACAGGGGAAGCTCACCAAGTCCTAGGGACTATGGTCCCTGACTTCCCAGCCAAGCCATGCTGCTATTTCTATCCTTGGAAGCAGCTTGCAGTGCCTGTCTCAGCACGACTCAGTGGGCTGAAAGAGAGGCATGACGGCAAGAAACCAAATGAAACGTGTTGGGGTGGGGGGAGAGCAGAGACTACATTCCCCCACTCCCAACTGAAGAGAAATAGAATCACATTTAGATGTGTTGCTGCTCAGAATAATGAGCCCCTATATGGAGATGTCAGCTGAGCTCTCTGAGAAGACCAGAGTCTCATAGCCTCACCCAAGGAAAAACCAGTGGCTATATGTGCAAGTGACAAGAGAATGGGTTAGGATGGTCTCATACAGTTAACAGTCCTAATGCAGTTAATCTGAAGCATGCAAATACTTCAGGAGCATGTAGTATATCAGTTAAGAACTATTTTACTAATAATGGATTGGGAAAAAGAATGGCCCATACAAATAGATATTCAGATATATGTAGTTCAGGACTGACAGGACAACTCAGGGACCCATGTGCTCTTTTTCTACTCTGTCACATCTGGTCCTTATTCTCAATATTATCTCAAGGTCCAAGATAACTGTTGGAGCTTCAGTTATCACATTCTCATTCCAGGAGAGCAGCACCCCTCCTGGCTCAGTTGGCTTCCATTAAGCATGGCTCTCTGAAGTTAGCATTCCACTTTTACTTACATCTCATTTGCCAGTATATGACCACATGCATTCAGTTAGTTGCAAGAAAGTCTGAATATTTCAGATAGGCATATTGCTGCTTTGTTTAAAAGGAGTTCAGCCACCATACACAACTTAATCTAGGCAATAAAAATAAATCCATTCCCCTTTTCTGCTGAGATTTAACCAGGAAGCTCAAATGCCTAATAAATGCGTTTGATTTGAGGGAAAATCACTCAGTGCATTTCTGGGTGCAATGTACCAAGTAGCACAAGAGAAATTGTCTATATTTCACCTTTGTGGTGCTCAAGCAATAATAACAGAATTCAAAATTGGAAGAATGGACATAGCACATTTTTGTCCATGTAAGGATTCAAATTTTTGCACTGAACTTTCTATGCTGTCCTTTATTTTCTCTAATAAGAAAATCTTAAAGGATTTCACTACTCTACCCACAACTGAGGTGCAGGGTAGTGAACATAATAATGCAACTGATACTTATTATAATCCAGATGTGCAGGTATCTCTTATGAATTGGTTCTTTTAGAACCCAGACATCATTAGGAAAAGTATACCAATTAAAAGAAAATTTTCCACTGAAAACTTTTTGGACAGTTACTCAAGTATCTGAATAATTCTTAATTTTGATTTGTTTTGTTTCTGATATTCCTAATTAGTTTTGAGGAAGTTTGACAAAATATCAAGGTAATATATGTAACAAAATCTGATAAGAAATTGAAGTTCAATGTTAATAACTTTAAGCCATGAAATGAAGAATTGGAGAGATTTAGACAATCTCAAACACTTGTTTCCCTCTTCGTTGTTTTCTCTATGAACAGTGATTTATCGGCAAAGGTTGGGGCTTTATAACACTAACTTGCCCTGTATTTTTGGTTTTCTTAACATTCCATTGGAGAGAGTTTGGCTAATTACACTGCTGAGTGGTTAACAGTGAAGAGCTCAGCCTGGAATGCCTAAGTTTTCCTGGCTGCCATTACTGCTGAGTCTCTAAAAAGCTTTCATATGCCATCATTTCTCAGTCTGCAGCAGTAAGGTGATTGGTTTCCTTGAATTTGCTGGAAGCTGCTGAGAATGTCTTATGTTTCCACACATCAGACCACAACGGCCCCTTGACTATAATGGCCTCAGCTTCGCTTCCACACTCAAAACTTTGCAACCTCTCAACTGGACCTATACCAGTAAGGAGATTCCAGAAAATTTCAATCTCAGCCTCAAAAGGGAGCTGTGGTGATGCTGCATCACTAGCAGATAGCCTAACACAAGTAAGGGTCATCCACAGTAGTGCCACGCCAAATACTAGAGTTAAACGTGCTCTCATTTTAGAGCACGAGAACTTCTAGTATTGTGCTGAATAGAAAGAAGCCTTCTCTCCCTGTCCTTCAGTAATGTCTTTGTTTGCGTTTGGAGTGTTCGTCGTGAGTGAATCCTCTGGAGTCTCCCTTCCTCATAAAGAAACCAGCCCTATTGGATTGGGGCCTCACCCTAAAGACCTCATTTAACCTTCATTACCTCCGCAAAGGCCCTATCTCCAAAAACAATTACATTTGGAGTTAAGGTTTCACCATATGAGTTTGAGGGAACACAATTCAGTCCACAACACCTACCAAACCATTTTCGCAGGGTATCTTCTTCCCTGCCCCCCAAAGTTTTTATAGCAATAAAAATAAAATACATTTTCTGGATTACAAAAAAACAATACACAACACACTTCTTTGTTGCTGTGACGTTAGTGGGAGAGAGGCTGGGCTGCTGCTGTCCAAAGCAGCAACTTCAGGTCACCATGGCTCAAGGAAATGTTAAGTTTTAGTTTGACCTTCAGCATTGAATGGTCTGGAACTCCATTTTTTGTCACCTGGAAGCTAAGGGGTTAGAAATGTGGAGGTGAGGGCGGAGGAGTGAGTCCACTCCTGTGAATTAGTTTCTAAAAGTCTAAATAATAAATTATTTTACACAGGGAAGTTAATTTTCAAGCTGACCGCCACACTTGTGTTAATCGACTCAGCAAATGCTCTTTCTACATGGACAAGATGAACAAAATTAAATGAGTACTCTTTGAGAGCCAAGGGACTTAGCTGATTCTAACAGCATCTCAAACTTTCTATTTTCTATATTTAGCATGTCATTGTTTTTTCTCTTAATCTCCAGAACTGTATTTCTTCTTATGTTTCCTATCACAGTAAATGGTACCACCATCCACCAGTCACGGAAGATAGAACTTTGGGTATCATCCTCAATTTTTCCTTCATCCTACCTTCACACAAACAATGCCAAGCCCTGCCAGTTCTACCTCCTTAGTGTAAATCTGTCCCATCCTATGTCTGCTATGGTATGTAAAGAGATTTGAGAAACATTCGTTTGACATCTCTTTCCTAGACTTTATGATAGCCTTTTAACTGGTCTGTAGGTCTCTAATCCTTCCTTCAAAACTCCACCAGTGTCATGAAAAACATCTGTTTGAAGCAAGTCTGACTACATCCTTCTGCTGATTTCAGTGACTCCCTATCAAGATAAAGTACAAACTCATGTGCATAGGATATAGGGTATTCTGTAATCTTATCCCCACTTACCTTCCAAGTACATCTTCCACCTTCCACATCATTTATGTTCAAGTATAATTAAACTCATCATGCTTTTTAGTAAATTTGCACCCAGTCTCATGGCTTTAAACACTGTCTTACATATTTGCAAACTCCCAAATTTACTTGTTTAGTCCAGACCATTCCCCTCAGCTCTAGATTCATACTTACTCTATCATTCTACTTGTATGTATTCAGACTTCAGATTTAACATGTCCAACACTGAACCTTGAGATCCATCTCTCCTCAAAAAACAACAACAAAAAATACCTGCGTTCCTCCTACGGTCATAAAAACCTCAGTAAATGGCAAGTCCAGCTTTCCAGCTGCTCAGGCCAAACCCTTGCATTCATCCTTGAGCCTTCTGTTTTTCTCACACCGTATCAGATCCATCTGGAGAATTGAAAGTCTTACTTTCATAACTCAACTGACTCTTGGGTTGGAACTGCATGGGTCCACTTATATGTGGTTCGTTTTGTTTTTCATTAAATACCTATACTGTTTCCAATCTGTGGTTGGGAGTCCGTGGATGCAGAGGGCCAACTGTATGCATTGATCTATGCCATTTTATATAGGGGACTTGAACATGTGGATATCCGAGGGGTGGTCCTGAGACCAAACTCTCACAGATACCGAAGACAACTCAAGTTTTGGGGGAGGCAAAACTGACACTCGATTTTCAACTGCTCAGTAGTCAGCACTCCCTAACCCTCATGTTGTTCACAGCTCAACCGTGATCACTTGATCACTTCTTATCACCTCCCCTGCAATGAATCTGGTCCAAGCAACCATTTTCACTTTTCTGGATTATTGCTATATTCTCCTAACCACTCTTGCTGCTGCTGCACTTACTTACTCCCTATTCAGTGTCTTTTCAACACAATAGCCAGAGTAATCATATTATAGCCACAAAACCCTACAGTGATTTCTCACCTTGTTCTGAGTAAAGTCGAAGTCCTTACAATTGTCTGGAAGGCCCTAAATGATCTGGCTCCTCCAAGATAATTGATACACTTTGATACCAGCCTTTGCATTTTCTGTGCCATCTATCAGGAAAGTACTTTCCCCAGATGCACACAGATACCTTCCTTTATTCAGGCCTTGCTTTTTAAAATAATTTTTAAAAAGTTTTTAAATTACAGTTGGCATACAATATATTAGTTTTATGTGTACAATATATTGATTAGACATTTATATAACTAACAAAGCGATCACCCAGATAAATTTAGTATCCATCTGATACTGTACATAGTTATTACAATTTAATTGACTATATTCTTTATGCTATACTTTACATTCCCATAACTATTTTGTAACTACCAATTTGTACTTCTTAATCCCTTCCCCTTTTTCACCCACCCCCATCCCTTCTCATTTGTCAAATGTCAAAATGTTCTCTGTATCTATGCGTTTGTTCCTGTTTTGTTTGTTTGTTTTGCACTTTAGATTCCACCTGTAAATGAAATCATATAGCATTTGCCTATTCCACTCACCACAATACCCTCTGGGTCCATCCATGTTGTTGCAAATGGCAAGATTACATTCTTTTTTAATGGCTGAGTAATATTTCATTATATATGTGTACCTCCTCTTCTTTATCCATTCACCCATTGATTAACACTCAGGTAGCCTCCATATCTTGACTATTGTAAATAATGCTGCAATGAATATATCGATCTCATGTCCTTTTGAAGTAGTATTTTGGGTTTCTTCGGATAAATACCCAGAGCTGGAATAACTGGATCCTTCTTTGTCTCTTACTATAGGCTTTGTTTTAAAGTCTTTTTTTGGTCTGGTATAAGTATTGCTACCACAGCCTTTTGTTTGTTTCCACTTTAATAAAGCATCTTTTTTCATCCTTTTACTTTCAGTCTGTGTGTGTCTCTCAATCTGAAGTGAGTCTCTTGTAGGCAGCAAATGCAAATGTCTTGTTTTCTTATCCATTCGGTCACGCTATTTTTTTTTATTGGAGCATTTAATCCAGTTACATTTAAAGTAATTGTTGATACATATATAGTTATTGCTATTTTATTTTTCATATTTTTGTCTTTTTTTCTTTTTTTCTTCCTCTTCTTAAAGAAGTCCCTCCAACAACTTTAGCTTTTTCTTTTCTGGAAAGTACTTTATCTATCCTTCAATTCTAACTGATGGTTTTGCTTGGTAGAGTAATCTCAGTAGTAGATTCTTGCTTTTTATCACTTTGAGTATTTTGTGCCAATCCCTTCTGGCCTATAAAGTTTCTGTTGAGCTGACAATCTTATGGCAGCTCCCTTGTAAGAAACTAACTGCTTTTTCTCTTGCTGCCTTTAAGATCCTCTCTTTGTTTGTAAGCTTTGGCATTTTAATTATGATGTGTCTTGGTGTGGGCCTCTTTGAGTTCATCTTATTTGGGCCTCCCTGTGTTTCCTGGGATTGTATGTCTATTTCCTTCACCAGGTAAGGGGTGTTTTCTGTCATTATCTTTTGATACAGGTTTTCTATTCCTTGCTCTTTCTCTTCTCCTTCCAGTGCCCTTATAATGCTGTATGCTTCTTGAATGTTGTATGCTTAATGTTGTCCCAGAGCGCCCTTTAATTATCCTCATGTTTTGGGATTCTTTTTTCTTGTTGCTATTCTTATTGGGTATTTTCTGCTACCATATCTTCCAAATCATTGATCCAATCCTCTGCTTCATCTAATCTACTGCTAATTCTTCCTAAAGTATTTTTTTGTTTGTTATTGTATCCTTTGTTTCTAATTGGTTGTTTTCTGTGTTTTCTATCTCCATTTTTATGTTTTCTATCTGTTAAAGTTTTCAATGAGTTCATCTACTCTTCACCTAAGTTCATTGAGCATCTTTATAACCTGTGTTTTGAACTCTGCATCTGGTAGATTTCTTGTCTCCCTTTTGTTTAGTTCTTTTTCTAGAGCTTTGTTCTATATTTTCACTTGGGACATGTTTTGTTGTCTCCTCATTTTGGCTGCCTCCTGTGTTTGCTTCTGTGTATTAGATAGGGCTGCTCTGTCTTTCAGTTTTAGCAGAGTAGCCTTATGTAGTAGGTGTCCTGTAGGGTACAGTGGCACAGTCTCTCTGGTCATCTGAGCTGGGCACTTCAGATGTGTCCCTTGTGTGGGTTGTGTGTGCCCTCCTCACATAGTATCTTCTGAAAGACAAATTTTTTCTTCTAGACTATAACATTTTATCTTTCAAAAAACTCTATGCTTTAATACCTTTTGAGTTCTTAGCCTTGTGGATCTCAAAAACCCTATTTTTCCCTCAAAGCCTGACTCTTTTCTAGATGTCTGAGAATGTATCATATCTTAATCTTGGAGGAGGTTATGGGTATTTACATATTTAAAAATTAATCAACCTATAAATTTAAGATTTGTATACTTTATTATAATGTATATTGTTACACGATTTTGTTTTATTTTTTCCCCCTTTAATAAGGGCCCCCTGCCCTGCCCCGCCCCACCACTTCCACCCCTGACCTATGGATGTTGCCATTTCCTCTTAAGAACTGTATCTCTGAGGGTGGGGCATCTCCTCCCATGCACTCACAGTGTGCACCTAGGGCCTGGTGAACCCGGGGTATGGTCCGTGGCTCCACCTGGGGTGCGAACCCAGTACCTTCTCCATGTAAAGCAGACGTACTAACCACTACACTATGGAGCCACCCCCACAATGTTTTAAAAAAGAACTATTACTAGCAAATAAAATGTTTGCTTTCACGATGATGCTATGGGTCTCAGAAACCTAGATTTTAAACATAGGCTCTTGTCCCATCATTCTTTAAACCATCCTAAACCTAAAACATCGGATACTTCTGAACAAAGGGGAAGATGGTCACTGCGTAACTGGTAGAGGGATTTGGGGAAATTTCAGTTAATATCTAAATAGTAGAGAGTATTTTGGGATGAATTCACCAAAAAGAAAAAAAACTCAAATAGTGTGCCTACTTCTGGACAGGAGAACTGGTAGCCTAGGAATGTAGCAATGAAATACAGTTTTTTGTACTGTTTATATTTTTCTTACCACGAACATGTATTATATAAAAATAAAATCTGCATAATTAAACAATTCTTTAAAAAATCCACTAAAAATGACATAGAGGATGTTCATGATATATTGTGAATTAAAAAGAGAAAGTTTAATAACAAACTACACACACACATGCACACATGCATATTCCCACACAGCTGGAAAGGATCACTCTAAAATGTCACCCTGGGGACTAGGATAGGATTGGGGCCTTTTCCTTTTTGTTTCTACGCACCTTTTCTGTTTGAAATTTTTGCAAAATTTGTGTTACTTTCATAATGAAAAATCCTACCTAACAAAAATATTTTGCCAGGGTGAGTGGTTCTGGATTTGTAGCTGATTCAAAACCCTTTACACTCAGGAAAATTCCAGCTAAGAGGTAATGCATGATAGGTTATACCAAAGGAGCCTAAACCTGAGCCACCAAGGTCAAGAGTAAAGCAGAACTGTGATAGTCGATTCAGATTTCCTCCTTCAAGAAACTTTGTCAAATTCTTTATTCTTTATTATTATTATTATTATTATTATTATTATTATTTTGATTTTCAAGAAATTTGAAAGTGTAGAAATTTTAGAGCAGTTTATTTCATGATACTTGACAAGGATTTAAAGGTAATAAGAGAAAAGAGAACAACAGTAACTCTTAAAATGATAAAATATCATTTCACACAAAACTATCATTTCAGAGAAAGTAATTTATGCCAGATATAGGCTGTGGTGATGAACACAGGCATTCTAAAGGAAAACTAATAAAATGTTTATAGAATGTAAAGCAAATTTTAAAAAGACAAGATATCTATTCTGTCTTGCCTCAGAATTATTGATACTGAGGCTGTTTCTTAATATTTTGTGGGGTACTTTTTATTGTTCTTTCACATCTCCATATTTGTACATTCTGAAGGCAAGTCTTATCATATTGCATTAATAAGTTTCTCTTACATATTTTATTAATTTGGTGATGTGACACTGGGGCAGGAGGTTTATAGGCTGTTACCAACATAGCATTATTCCCCATCTTCTGAAACGGTTGGCATTAGATGACAAAGGCAGCCACACACTATAACCAGTTATGTCTGCACAGGGGTGGGACTGGAGGACACAAAAGGACATGTGCAATTTGTTTTACCCACACGTATTTTGAGTGCAGTGTTAGTAGAATGAAGACTGAACAACTGATATGGTATCTTCTGTTCTTTTGTAATTTAATACAACTTTTTGTAGCTTTTTTAAAAGGCCAATACATCTATGGACCCATCTAAATTTATGGAGGAAATCATCATATCAGAGAAGAAAGGAGAGTAGTAAACTATCTTTAAGCTTAAATGAAGTTGAAAAAACAGTTTTGCAGAGCTTCAAAGCCCAACAGAAAATATTTTCCTTGATGCAAAGAGGACAATCCAAAACTTTCTATGAAAATAATTACATATCAATTCTCTTGACTTCAAGTATCACTGTCAAATCAAGAGCACATAATTTTTTCTAACAAGATTATGTAGAAAAGGGACAAAAATAATTTTAGATAACTTGTTTTATAGATTAAAATTAATCTCTTTATTTCACTAGATTTAAATAAAAATCATCAAATAAACAACACCACACTATGAATATATACGTATACCCATAATGTATATACACTGTAATTTTATTTTTCTAAGCATGCATTCAAATAAACAGAAATGATTACAACTCATCTTTAGCTGTATTTGTAGGTAAGGGAGAGGTAAAAAGAAAGAGCATTATTCCATTTGGTTTTTATTTTTTCACTTATTCCTTCTCTAATGTTCTTCTTTTCTTTATTTAGATCTGATTTTATGACCTATATCATTTACCTTCTTTTGGAAGTATAATTACATTGTACAACTATCACCACCATGCATCTCCAGAATTCTAAATCTTACAAAACTGAAACTCTATACCCATTAAACAATAACTTTCCATTTTCCACTCCCCAGCCCCTGCCAACCACCATTCTATTTTCTGTAATTGTGACTACTCTAGGTACCTCTATAAGTGAAATCATACAGTCTTTACCATTTCGTGATTGTAGAATGTCCTCAAGATTCATCTATGTTATAGCAAACATGAGACTTCCTTTCCTTTTTAAGACTGAATAATATTCCATTATATGTATACATACATTTTGCTTATCCATTTGTCAATGGACACTTGGGTTGCTTCCATATTTTAGCAATTATGAATAATGCTGCTGTGAACATGGGTCTACAAATATCTCTTTAAGACATATACCCAGAAGTGGAATTGCAAGATCACCTGATAATTCTATTTTTAATTTTTTGAGGAACCACCATACTATTTTCCACAGTGACTGAATCATTTTACATTGCTACCAACAGTGCATAAGAGTATGAATGTCAACATCCTTGCCAATGCTTGTTATTTTACGCCTTTTTTAAAATTTAAGATAACCATCCTAATGAGTGATGGATGGTCTCTCACTGTAGTTTTGATTTGCATTTCTATAGTGATTAGTGATGTTGAGCACCTTTTACGTATATATATATACATATATATGTATATATATATACATATATATATGCATTATGTGCTTATTGTCATTTTTATATCTTCTTTGGAGAAATGTCTATTCGAGTACTTTGTCCATTTTTTAATTAAGTTGTTTTTTTTTTGTTGTTGAGCTTTAGTAGTTCTCTATATACTCTGGATACTAATCCCTCATTAGATAGATGATTTACAAGTATTTTCTCTCTTTTCATTGGTTACCTTTTTACTCTGTTGACAGTGTCTTTTGATGCACAAAACGTTCACATTTTCACAAAGTCCAATTTGTCTATTTTGTTGTTGTTGTTGCCTATGCTTTCAGTATCATATCCAAGAAGTCACGCCAAATCCAATGTTGTGAAGCTTTGCCCTATGTTTTCTCCTCATGGTTTTATAGGTTTAGGTCTAAGATTTATGTCTCTGATCCACTTTAAATCAATTTTTGTTCATGGTGTTAGGTAAGGGACTAACTTCATTCCTTTGCATGTGGATATCCAGTTTTCCCAGCACCATTTGTTGAAAAGACTATTCTTTCCCCATTGCATAGTCTTGGACCCCTTGTCAAAAAGCATTTGTTCATATGTGAGAGGGTTTACCCCTGTGTCCTCCCATTATATTCCATTGGTCTATGTCTCTCCCTATGCCACTATCACACTGTTTTGGTTACTGTAGCTTTGAAGTAAGTTTTGAAAACAAGAAGTGTAAGTCCTCCAGCTTTCTTCTTTTTCAAGATATTTTGGCTATTCGAGTTCCCTTGAGATTCCATATGAATTTTAGGATGGGTTTTTCCTATTTCTGCAAAAATCATTGTTGGAATTTTGATAGGGATTGAATTAACTGTATAGATTGCTTTGGGTGCATCTTATGCTAATGTAAATGAATTGTTTTCTTAATTTTCTTTTAGAATTGTTCACTGTTAGTGAGTAAAAATGCAACTGAATTTTGCATGTTGACTTTGTGTCCTGTTACTTTGCTGAATTTATTAATTCAAACATTTTTGGAGTGCACTTTTTAGGATTTTCTACATATAAGAGTGTATCATCTGTAAACAGAGATAATTTTACTTCTCCTTTTCCAATTTGGGTACCTTTTATTTCTTTTTCTTACCTAATTGCCCTGGTTAGAACTTTTAGTATTATGTTGAATAAAAGTGGTAAAAGTGGGATTCCTTGTGTTGTTCCTGGCCTCTCTAATTTTAGGGGCAGCTGTTTGCCCTGTGACCCTACTTCTCAGTTATATCTAAGGAGAATTGTTAATTTTTCAGTTTGTTCATTTTTTTCTTGTTGGGCACGGTAACAAGTTCCAAGCTTACATATGTGGAAAACAGAGTCCCCTTTGTTTTTTCCTCTTTTATATTTTGTTAATTTTAGTGTCAATGATAAAACAAAAAAAAAAAAGGAACTACTAAAATTTTTAAATGTTCTTTAAGTCTTTTATTGATGCATTCCAATCTTACCTTCAGATTCTTTTAAAGAGCTTGCACCAAAGCTACTGCTAATGAAAGGGTATTATCAGCTGAGAACTTCCTGTTAAAATGAAGCTTTCCAAAACTGGAGACAACTTAAATGACTATCAAGAGAAGCATGGACTAAATAGTTATATATGCATAATGGAATACTATATATTGACATGAAATGTGTCCGTGATATACTGCTTAGTTAAGAAAAATAACAAGTTGTCCCAAAATACATGATATAATTCAACTTTTGTATAAACTACACACATTCATTCATAGACAGAAATTTATAAATAATTTGTATATTTATGTTAAAGTTCTTAAAAAGACATCAAAATATGAGTAATGGTTTCTTCTATGGAGAAGAACTAGTTGAGAATGAGGTACAAGAGAGATGGGGAATTTTGCTAATAACTATATACACTTCTGATAGTGTATTATCATTCAATTTTGTTTCACTTAAATAAAACCAGAGATAATCCTTTCTATTAAATAAAATTCCTGGACCTTATAAGTCTAATACAAAATAAATAACTGAGAAACTCAGTGACAGCTGCAAAATCCAAGGAAAGAATCTTAATTATCACGGCCTCAGAATAGACGCATGCAGTCATATTTCACAGAGGACATTTGTGTATTTGAGAGCAAACTATTTCATATTCAGTTTCACAAATGGACAAAAATTTCCCTGGTCTGATAGCAAATATTTGTGCAATCTGTAAACTGCTCTGTCTTACCTGGTTCCAGGGATGACAGGTTTACTCCTTTCCAAGCGGCTAAGCAAATAAATTCTAAAACCAAAAAACTTTGTATTTTAAAAGTTATAAAACCTTCTAAACTTTTTTGTCATAAAACATTGATGTAAAGAGGTAAATAGGCGTATCCAGAGATTATTTTCAGGTATCCCGATGCAAACCTGGAACCTGCATCTCTGATCCAATATTGAGCCATCAGTTTACATCTTATTTATAACAGTACTTCCGTTACCAGAGAGTGGGATCCTCTCTCGACATTGTCCAGGTTCTTGATGTCTTGAACAAAGCATTGAGCAGGACACTGAAACATAGCAGAAAAGAATAGAATTATTAGAAGCGATAGTACACTTCCAGACATGGAAGCAGGCCTGAGCAAGAGAAGAGTGACTCAAAGGCCTGGTAACAAAGCCTTCGGGGGAGTTATCCCTATTTGCTTTTCTTAGAGGAGTAGGGGATAGGACTCAGTGACTCATCATTTGCTTTCTGTGCATGTATGCTCCCAGAATTTAATTGGTTATAATGATATTAATGAACTTCCAGGCATATCCATCATTTTATAATGATAATATAATGAGGCTCAGGTGAATTGAAGGTCGTTGGGGGTCATCATTGTGTAGGTGCGAGTGACTCTCTGAAACTAGTACCCAATTATCTGCTTTTTTCTTTTCTGTATTAGTTGCTTTTAGCCCAAAAATGTCTTCTGGCTTGCTTAATGGTGAAGGACTAGGGCAAACCCTTTCTAGAATAGGATGACTTTAGAGTCTTTGTAGTCAGATCTGAAACTCCCTATCTAACCTTCCTGCCTAACCTTTTTTTCTAAGAGCTATGAACCCCTTCTTGTTAGTATGGATGTTGAGGGACGGGAGATGGTCTCTGTATCTGCTCCCTGCTGAGGAGGGTCATAGTCCCTGCCTGTGGGGGTTTCATGGACCTCTTCTCTGTCTGCCTTAGGACTGGGTCTTGGGTTTCCTGCTAAAGTGCTACCTCTGTCCCTAGACAAGGAAAAACGAAGATACAAACTTGCTACTTAAATCATATATCTAGTTCCGTTTCTATTATTGATTTGCCTGTCAAGCAGGTAAAGGAAACCAGGCTTGGTTAATATATTTTGTAAAAGAAAGAAAAAATCTTGAGTTAAATGTCCCCTCCCTTCTCACTCTAAGGGCCTCATTTTGGCTGAAAGCCATTCCTGCCATATAATGGGCCAAGGAGAATGCTGAGTTTCAATGATCCTTCTCAATAGCCAGAGGACCTGAGCCAGAGGACCTGAGTCACCACTTTCAAGGTAATTATCTAAGTTAGAGGGAGAGGGCCTTTCTCCAAAGAAAGGGAGAAAGAAAAGACTTAACTAGGTTTACTAAAAAGATTAAAAATTTTGCAAGTAATAGCCGGTATCTCTTCTGAGGACAACTTCACCCTTCAAAAACTCTTAACCCAGCCAGGAATGACCCGCTAGGACAACCTGGCCAAAGAGGTCCAGGGAGATGTGTTAAACTTCCTGAGGTAACATGTACTGGGTTGAATAGTGTCTCCCAGAATTTACATCCTTCCCAGAACCTTAATTAGAAATAGGGCCATTACAAATGTAATTAGTTAAGCAAAAATCAAGTCATGCTTACTCTAATATAACTGGTGTCCCTATAGAATGAGGAGAAGAGACACAGATGGCCAGACATACAGGGAAAAGGCCATGCGAAGATTGAGACAAAAATCAGAGAAATGAGTCTACAAACCAAGGAACACCAAGGACTGCAGGCTGCCCCATAGACTGGAAGAGGCAAGGGAATATCCTCCCCTAGAGCCTGCAGAGAGGACTTGCCTTGTTGACACCTTGATCTTGGATCTATACCTCCAGAACTGTGAAAGAATAAATTTTTGTCATTTTAAGCCATCCAATTTGTGGTAATTTGTTTCAGCAGGTCTAGGAAATGAATGTATAATATCTGATTTTTTAATTTAAAAAGTATTAACAAAGTTATATAAGACACTTCATAGTTCTAGCAGAATTTCATATAGAAATGTTATGGTATTATTTTATAAGAAAGGTATTTTTAAAAATATTTCAAAATCATTTAATTATGTGTTTATTTTTTAACATAAAAAATTTAAGGTCAGAGAAAAGTGAAGAGAATTTTATAAATATATACTCATCAGCTAGATTTAAGAATCATTTTTCTTATATTTGTTTTATCTATTGTTTGTAAAGCATTGTGAAACAAATTGCATGTATCATATATGTATCCCTAAATGCTTCATTATATAATTTTGGAAAAATACAGAAAATGTCTTACATAACCACAGTACCACTACATTATTTTAAAAAACTAAAAATTCCTAAATACTATCTAACACCCATTTCTTCAATTTTTGTCTCAAAAATATTTTTATAACTGGTTTGTTTAAACTAGGATCCAATCAAGGAACACACATTGCATTTGGCTATTATGTCTCTTAGGTATTTTTTTGTCTGTCCCTTCCTTATTTCCATTTGTTAATGTCTTGACTTGTTTAGAAACTGAACAATGGATGCTGTTGAAAGAACAAAGAAATGAATGGGTGATTTATTGAGGTGATTTAACAATGTATGTTGAATGAACTGAGGTGTATCTTCCCCAAACTCACAGCTTGAAGCCCTAATCTCTAGTGTGGTTATATTTGGAGAAAGGCGCTTTAGGGAAGTAATTAGGGCTAAATGAGGTCGTAAGGGTGGGGTATTGAGCTGATAGGACAGCTGTTCTTATAAGAAGAGAAAGAGAAACTTGTAGCCCTTTCTTTTATTCCAGTCACACACAGAGAAAAGGCCATGTGAGGATATAGCAGGAAGATGGCTGTCTTTGAGCCAGGAAGAGAGAACTTAGTAGAAACCAACCCTGATGGCACCTTAATCTTGGACTTCCAATCTCCAGCTGTGAGAAAATAAATGTCTGTTGTTTAAGGCTCCCAGTTTGGGGTATCTCATTATGGTACCTGAGCTGACTAATACCCCTACTGTCCTTCAAAATGTCCCACCTTTTACATTTATCTGACTGTTTTTTCATGGTGTTGTTTAACCTATTCCTCTATCCCCTGTGTTTCCTATATATCAGATGTTAGATCTAAAATTTACTAAAATATGGAGTATTTTTAGCATGTCTTCAAGAGTAGTGCTGTGTACTTCATATTGCATTCTATTCAATGCACATAGTACCTGGTTGTCCCATAATTAATGATAAACCACTCATTTAAGGTGGTGTGAGCCGTTCACTCTATTATAGAATTATTCACATGGGTTTAACGTTTATTGAATTATTTCAGATATTCACAAGTTGTTTTCAGAGTCCAGGATTGCTCTAAATATGTTTCATGAGAAAGCTGAGGTAAATCAGGATAATGTACAAAGTATTTTAAAACAAACTCATATAGGACACATAGCTAAATATTCAAGTTCAGAAAAATTTATGATATAAGAAAGCTGTCATCTTTAAAAAATTAATGTGCTTCTGTCCTTTACTTTTCTGATTAGAGATCTATTGGTTAGGATGTTCTTGATTACAAACAACAAAAACTTGACACAAAGTTGCTTAAGTAATAAAAGAAATACATGTTCTAACAGAAGCGTCCAAAAGTGCAATAGGATCCAAGGTTATTATAACCCTAGCTCAATACTGTTCTCCTTGTTCCATCTCCCACAGCCCTGACTCTCCCTGGGGAAGGCCCCCTAAGATCACTAAATGACCAATGCTGCATATGTCTTCTTCCAGGCCCCTGAGGGGAAAAAATCCCAGGAGAGACATGATCCCTTTGTCTAGAACCAGCTGTTAGAAACAGAATCCCTCTTAGCAGCACTTAGAGCTATACATATGTGATAGGCCTCTGCTATTTTTTCCAGACCAGCATTTTATTCACTTTCTTCTAGTATAGATCTTTATTTTCCTCACGCACCCTCACCGTGTAAATGTTGGTAGTGCTGATTCCCAACAATTTTCACCTCTCAAGTGTATTACCTGACCAACCCCAGACACAGTCATTAATTCAGGAAATGACCTGAATTCTTGGGCTTATTAGACCCTTAGAGAAGGGGAGAATTTTTACTGAATGTGAAGCCTGCAGGGTATAAACCTGGAGTTGCTAAGAATTCCCACTGGAGAGGGCCTAAGAGTGAGTTCAATACAGGAGAAAGTAGAGTTAAGAAATGGAGAGATCAGGCCCAGATGACATCATTACATGTGCCTAAAGCAAAATTCATTCTCTGTACTATTATTGAATCAAAAAAATATTTCCTTTTATTCTCTTAAGGCATTTTGAAATCTTTCATCATTTGCAACCAGAGTCATATTTAAACTATAGTATACTGCATAAGACACACACACACGCACGCACACACACACACACACATTCCAAAGTTAAAATACAATAAACTACATAGAGTGTCAGTCTTGAGTTCAGAGACAATCATTCTTAACAAATCCCCTCGTATGTGCTTGCTTGCAAGCTAAAGAACCCCTTCCATGTGTATTTGGCCTGGTGATCTTTGTCTCTTCCTATGGCTCTGTACGCAAGGTGGATGGGCAAAATCTGGCAGGCTGTTCCTCTTACACAGCTTGTTTTGGTCTAGGGATACCATGTGTTCCTAGCAGTGGACCCAAACATCTTTAGTGAGAGCAAGGCAGAATGATGGGGTTTTGCTTTTTTAAAGTGATAGCTACTAAATTGTTGGCTAACTATCTTCAGTTATTTGTCCTAACTGGCAATGATAGTTTCATTAGGCTCATTTGTTCTCCCAAACACAGATACATGGTGATGGATTCTCATTCTCCTGTCCCTTAGACCCACTGTGACATAGGAGGGAGCATTTACAAGAGTTTAGAAAGCGAGAAGCATTGTCCTGTGGCTGAGGCCCAAATCCACTGCTTGCTGGAAGAACAGGAAGAAAAACCCAAAGCCGGACCAAAACCAGACCCACTGACAGCCTGCAGTTCACAGAGGTAGGATACCCTCAACCAGGGTAACGTGTGAGGCCATTAGGATGAGGCCTTTCCCTGAACTCTTAAGTTCAAGGCTTCATATTTTAACCCCAAGTCCCATCTCCAAATTCTCCTGGAATAAGCAACAACTCTATGTAAAACCATGGTTAATATCCTAATTTTCCTAAGGGTTAGAAATTGAAGGAGATAAGTTTCCAGAAAAAAAGGAGAATGATAGATCATTCATGAAAACAGAAGACACCAAGGACCATTCTGTCGCTTTATGATTTTTCTGGGTGTCACTTTATTAGTACGTCATGCAGTCTCAAGGATTTCATGCGTCACAACAGCTCAGAGCATTAGGCTGCCTGCTGCACTTCTTTGTAGACCTTGGCATTTGACGTTACTCTTTGTCCACTTGGCTCATGGGACTTTCAAATGATCATTTATTTTTTTTAATCTTAAAAAAAAATCAATTGGTGCTTTAATTATATTTGGCTTTTATGTTAAATTTCGGAGCATTTTCAAGTGGGTACTGTCAATAATATCTTATGGCTGTGGCTGGGTTCTCCTTGTGCAAACAAACCCCTAGGTCCTCCAGAGCAGGCTGCTGACTCTACCAAGACACCTGCTGCTTTTTGCAGTATCTGTCTCTGTCCTTGTACGCAGTTGCTAAAAAGCAATTCCTAGAAGAAATGCTCTCAACAATGTCTGTTTATGTTTCCTGGCTTTTGAAAAATTGCTTCTCAGGACCTGAATTATGATGACCACATTTAGCACTTCTTGTTATGGCCTTGGGTATGGCTGTCCACAGTAAATGGAATTAAACTAGACTTGTTTGCCAGCCATGATAGAGATTTGATTGAATGAGACTTTAATTATTCAACAACAAAGTCGGTTATTATTTAGAATTTTAGAAGCAAGCAACCAAAAACCCTTTCAGAATGCTCCCACAGAATAATAATAGAAAATACAAGTGACTTGAAAATACCATGCCTTATACCAAATCAGTTTTATAAACAATTGCTCAAAGATTGAAAACTGGTGTTCAACAGCTAAGATGACAAAATCAGCATTCATCTTTCCATGTTTATGTCCTCTAAGAGTAAGGAAAGGGGTACATCAATTTAAAAGTTGTACAAAAATGTCTCTACTTATTGGTTTAATCTCCATGTTCAACAACAGGAATTTTTCTGAGGTCCTATCATGTAAATATCAATCAACTGAGTTATACCCTGAGGCTGACGCCTGTCCTCCAGGAGCTGATCATCTGCATGGGGAGATGGTCTGTACCCACGGTGCAGCAATCATTTAAGTAGCAATTCAAGGAGGCATGTGAGCAGGGCTCGAATTTGGGGGGCAGATGACAAACACCGGGGGCTCAAGGGTCGATGAGCTAAGTGTGTGTGCTACAGGGTCGCCAAACGATCTTGAGAGTGGACCAGCATTTTTCATAAGCCGCACCCATGAGGAGCATATTCCAAGGGTCAGGAAACAGCGTGCGCAATGGCTTGAAGCCTGGGAGGGCAGCTGGGTGGGACACAGTGAGTGTCCAGGCCTGAGGTCACATAAGCAGCCCAGTGCCAGGTGAGAGGGTAGGCCGGAAGCAGAGAGAAACACTTAGGTGACACACTTAGGGAAGCGTTAGATAGATATTTTTGAGCAAGATGGTGACATAAAAAATGATCTGGCAATGGCGACTGTACCCCAGATTAATCTATTTTTTCCATGGTACTTATCATCTTTCAATATGTTAGGCAGAGTAGATTTTTATTATGCTTCTTGTTTATTGCCTGTCTAGAATGTCAGCTCTGCAAGAAGACAAGGGTCTGTAGTGCCTAGAATGGTACCTGGCACATAGTAGGTGCTCAATAAATATTTACTGAATAATTACTATTTTCAAATTTGTCTCAAGACCAAAAATGTTTAAAATGTAAAATACTGAAGAATGAGATATTGAAAAGTAAGAGAGAATTTCTCTTTATTGAAACTTATCAGCCTGATTTTTTTTAAAAAAATGCCCTGACAGAGAAAAGGATGATTTGGTTGGGAAAACGCTGGCCACAGCAATATTGGGAGGAATCATTTTACACTGAAAGGACATGGATAACCATACTGAGAGTGGGAATCAGTTGGAAAAGATCACAGTGTTGGATTCTTTTCAGGAACCATTGGTTATTTCCCCCCTAACTAAAAGTTCAGTGAAGAATGATCACTCAGCATGTTGAATTCAGTTGCAAACACTGGTCATTCAGCATAGTGTAAGATAGCCTTAAAATATGCCTAAATACTAAAAATTAAGTGTATCGCATTACATTTAAACTCTAAGCAAGTGTGTTGTGTGCACCTACTCACATGAAAGCACACATCACTTAATTTAAATAAGAACAGTCTACCCACATACAGGTGCTGCTGCTCATTCCATCCATGGGGTGTGCATTTGTTTTTCCCAGAACAGCAATAGATGCCATGAGTTCTAGCCATGTTTCCTTGGCAGGTGCCTTCGCAACCCCAGTATGAATGTGTAAGAGAGCTGCCTCCACTCGACTTCTTGTTATCACTGGGTACCAAGCCCACCTCTCCCCACTAGCTCCTCCCCTCCCCCCAGTGCCACAGTGCACTTAAATACCTTAAATGTGTCTATAATGTTATTATCTACCTAGCATTATATTAAGTGGGAAATGGGCTTGTGCATCTCAAATGTATAGTACAAGCTGAGTTTTAGAAATAACTAAGGCAATGAGTCTGACCAAGGATGATACTGTGGGGTTCAGAATATGTCACCCCAAAATATGTCACTTTGGCATATTGATTATTTTGAATTAAAGGTACTTACCTGAGAAACCGCTAGTGCAAGAATGGCTAACTGTGATTGTCCTTTGTCCCCGAAAAAGCAGATGAATCTCTCATGTGAAACTTACCCTCCCTGTACCAGGAGGATAAAAGGCATTCTTATCAGAGACAGGGAATGTAGGGCCAAGAAGGCACTATAAACAAACCTTGTCACTTCATCAAGTTAATAACCCTAGCTCAAATCTCTTTGTCTTGTCAATTCTTTGCAAATGTATTGTTCCCTTTTCTACAAGGTATAAAAACTTCCTGCTTTGGTCATTTCTTTGAGTGTTAGTATTTTTGTGGGGCTCTTGTGTAATACGTATGTTCATACATATTAAAATTGCTTACTTTTTCTTGTTAATCTGTCTTCTATTACAGGGGTAGAGGGAAATAGTTTTTCCTCCCCTACAAAACTTTGTAAACTGAAAATCCCACAGGATGAGTCTCTTCAAGTATGAGGTGCTCAGCCCGTTACGTCTGTCAGCTCCTGCAGGTCTCCTGTCCATCCTTCCTTGCCCAGTCTCTCTTCCAGAGCACTGCCCTAGCTGGAACATGTCTGTAGGCTCTGTTGCCCATTTCTTTCCAAGGGGAGTTGGCCTTTGGGGATCCCCGGCAGGAGATTGGAGGATGGAGAGGTGAATCAGGCCGAGGAGACAGTTCTGAGAAGAGATAATGGTGGCTTATACCAGGTGATGGTAAAGCTAGTGGGTTATGGTCAAATTCTGGATATGGTGAAAGCAGAGCTTATAGAGTTTGCTGACAGGATTTGTATTTGTGAAAGGCAAGAGCAAGGAAGGGTGCCCAGGTTTTGGCCTGCCTTAGCAACTGGAAGGAGACAGTGACGTTAGTGGAGACAAGGAAGAGTAGGAAGGAGCAGATTTGTCAAGGATGACAGGAATATTGTTTTAGATGCAGTAAAATTGAGACACCACCTAGATGCCCAAATCTGAATGCTGAGTAGGTACTTAGATGTTTAAGTCTGGAGTTCAGGGAAAAAGCTGAGCTGGATGCATAAATTTGAGAATCATAAGCATACATACGGAATTTTAAGCCATGAGACTAAGGATGTTAAATATTGAATTTTAAAAATCTCATTTCAAATACTTATTGATAAATAAATAGTAACTGTTCTTAACCCTATTCACAATTCAAATTGTCCAAAATTATTTATTTATAAATAGAAACATACACAAAGCTGTTCAGCTTGCTGTACCTTTTGGCCTTGTAATATCTTCTTTGAGTCATTTTACTAGAGATGATAAGTAAACATATGGTTACATTACAACTTGTTTCTTGAACAATCTCATTAAGTCCAGAATTTTCCCATAAGTTGTAATTACTTTAATTGAAATTGGCCTGCCTTGTTCCCTTAAAATATCAACTCCCTTAGGAAATTCTTCTCTTCTTTAGAATATGAGGATGATTCAATAACTGGATCCAAGAAAGAAATATGAAAAGCACAAGTAACTCCTGTGACTTACTGAACGATATAGAAAAATGAGAACATTACTTTGATTTTGACAAAATTCTACCTTTAAGAACCTGGTTCCATGAGGGTGGCAGGACTTTGTGAGCCTGCTGCCAGGGTCGAGGGTGCTTCCTACTATTCAGAAACTAAACTGCTCTGAAGATAAGTATTCTGAGATATAACATCTTATTTCAAAAGAACAATATGGTAACTCTAGAAAATGTAGTCATTTCAGATAAATAAGCAGAAGAAAATCAAAAATTACCCATAAATAATTGCTGCTCACAGTTCAGTAAGTAGCTAACCCATCTTTTTGCTCTGTATATGCACGCTTTTCCTCCCCCTGAATTGAGATTATTTGATAAAGAGTGTTTGTTTTGTCACTCACTTTATTCATTTAACCATATGTATGGTCAAGTGAACATTTTTTCAAGTCATTAAATATTTTTCCATAACATCTGTTAAAGAGAAAACTGCAGGCTCAAAATTGTGTCACTTGTGCTAAAGCCCATGATATCAAACCTAGATTTAACCTGACCTAATTGCTGTTTCAACCTTTTCTAGAAATATAATCTTAATCAACCAGTCTGACGTTTCCTGGTCAAGCACCACTAAGGTAATCTGTTGTGTGGGTCCTCTTCATCTCTTACATAGAAAGAAGAGGCAATCTGCATAATAAAAACCCTTCTCCCGCAAAAAAGAGTCCTGGTCTGAAAATAACCTTTTCTTTTCTTTTGATAATAACTCCCTTGCCTCGCCTTCTTCCTATAAAAACTTTCCATTCTGTACATCCCCTGGGAGCACTCTTGTAGTTGCTAAGTGGGATGTCGCAATTCATGTATCTCTTAGTAAATCCAATTAGATCTTCAAATTTACTTGGTTGAATTTTGGTTTTTAACGCCTCTTTTTTTTCCTGGTTAAATAAGTTAATATGGGTTCATTGAAATTCCAGGTAAATGATAAAATAGACATTCATTTCATAGCTACATCATTTTCAACATATTCCCATGGATTTCTCCATGTAGATCACTGAACTATTATATAAGAAGACCATTTTAAAATGGTATACACACAATATTTATATTTTAGATGACCCAAAATTTACTTAATCTCCAATTTTGATTGTTCTTAAAGTTTTACTGTTATAAATAATGCCTTGTTTATAACATCCCATAGATAATTATACATAGATTTGGCGAAATGCCCCAGTTTTGGACAGCCTACTTTAGAAAAGTAAATCTGTGTTTTAGGGACAGAAATAGCTACAGAAAGCTCCAAAGCCAAGTTCCTTAGGCCTTCATTTGAGCTCCACCGGCAGTTAATTAACTTAATACAGTTTTCATAAAAGGTTTGCCTATTTTGTTTTTGTACACAGTAGATTAAATGTGACAACAAAAGGAGCTGGTAAAGTGAGGGAATAACAAGGGAGGAGAAGAAGGAGAAGAATATGGGGTGTGAATGGCAGAGGGTGGGCTGTTAGTTACATGCAAAATGGTAGTAGGAGGACACTATTTTTTTTTTCGTTAAATATTTTTTAAGCATATGATATGTACTGGCACTGTGAAGACATACCTAGCTAGCTAGGGACGGAAAAGCAAATCGAAATTCATGCAGCAATTGTACAGGGATTAAAAATACAACTTAGTAAATAATAACAAACCTTAGATTCAGTATCCTCTAAGAAGCTCTCTACAATACTCGATGGAAAGAGTTCCTTCCAGTGGTTAAAAATGAAAAGCGTTGGCATTAAATGGGAGTCAGTTACTTAGAAAGTTCTCAGAACTAGGACACCTCATTGCCTAACCACACCATTTCGGGGTATTTTAGTTAATATGCAAATCAACAACAGCTGTGAGAACAAAACCACCACAGCATCAGCACAATAGGCAGAATATGCTGGCAAGTTTTGTCAGGGTCTTAATTGAGAACTGCTGTGGAATTAAACAATATATAATTTATACATATATAGAGCTTACATAAAATATTATTGAAATATATACACAAAATTTATCAGCTTGGAAAAAACAAACATTTTAAGAATTTCTAAGTGTAGATAGTCTATATTCATAATTATAATCTACTTAGAATTTTAAATGATATTACTGCCAGATGAAATAAGAGTTTCATCTTTACATCTTATTTTGTTTCGTCGTCTTCTCAAGGGGAAAAAAACCAATTATATATCTGCCAACAGCATGTAATTTTGTTTCCCATACATACACCCAATAGTGAGTGATACCTTTAAAAACCACATAATTTCAAGGTCAGTGAAAAACACACCAACAAGAAAACTGAAAGGAGAAAATAAGATTTAAAAATTGTATTTAGGTTAGAAACTAGTCAGTAGAGCTACTATATTTATAAATTGATATACCATTCTGCATTGCATAAATGACATCCAAGACACTTAGATTTTTATAAAGAAAAAAGTACAATTTACATGTCAAAAGAGAATATAGTTGAACTGTTCCCTCTATTGGATGTTTTAATAAAAAGCTAGATATACTGACTTCTTACATAATGGGAATGCAAAGAAATGGGGGCTACAATACAAACCTGAACGATGGTCTCTCTGGGGAGGAGGGAGCATTTTATATCTGCATCCTTTGAATTTTTTTTATGGTGAGAGTATATTCATCACTTATATAACTTAAGAAATTTTAAACAAGATACAAAATTCTATATATAATATGTCAATTTTGTTTAAATATATATATTTAGGTAGAATCACACTAGAAGTCAACAGTTTTTAATTTGGGCTATAAGGTTTATGGATAATATTTTCTTTTATGCTCTTTTGTATTTTCTAAATGTTTTCTAATAAGCAGGCATTAGTTTTATAATTAGGAAAATATTCTATTTATCAATAGAAGGTTTTAGATGCTTAGTAAAAATTAGGTACATAAAAGTTTTTTCTTCCAATAAAAAGAATCTTGTTTCAGTTATTATTGTTAACCTACCTAATCAGTGCTTTAGGCATTTATTTAGGTAAGAGCTTATTCCCTAAAAATAAATACTGCAAAATGTGAAAATTTGATCCTCAAAATCTGCCAAGTTGTATGAATAAAATAACTCATGAAATCACGTGTAGGAAGTTCCACTTATTTATGGATTGTGTGTTTCTCTCATGCGGTAGTTTAGAACACAAAGTATTAGCACCATAGGAATAATGCTCTAAATGTACTTCTCAGGTTGGACCATAAAAGTTTATTTTACCCAACGTATAGTCAACTATTGTGTTAACTGCTAAGATGAGGCATCTGAGAAATGCAAAAGGAAGGGCTTGCAGAAATGACAGACTCAGCCGGTTATAGAGTAACCACATCCTACAGATCTCTGAACGGCCTTCTGGAAACTCTTGTCACACCTACGAGAGAAATGATCTGTAAATAGATAGGACTGGTGGTCTGGGAATCCCTTTCCCCTTGTGGTCCCCACCTGAAACTCCCCCTCCCCATCTTTGAGTCAGGAGGTGCAGAAAACCTCAGACAAAGGAATCATGTGCCCCTTGCACAGACACTGCAGAGGTATATAAGCTGGAAGAAATCTAACCATGGGGAGCTCGTGCTTTGGTGCTGTGAAGAGCCCCACACACTCCGCCGGCAATAAATTCTCCTTCCTCTAACAAAGTTGTCTGAGAGTCCAATTTCCTCCGTTGGGTGTCGCTTCCTGCAACAATGAAATAAAAAGTATTAAACAATATTTACAATAAAGAATAGTAAGCAGTACGCCTTTAATAGTGGCATAACTCATATGAGAGCTGGGTTCTTGTCCTGGGAGCTGAAATAAAGTTCCTCAAACCTCAACTAGGGTGCAGGGAAGCCCTAGCCTCTAGAAGATTTCTGTGAATTTGTAGGGACTTATTCTCTTTTGTTTTCAAGATCAAAAGAATGTACTCACAGTAACCCATCAGCGAGCGATGTAGGTCTACTAAAGATTCTGTAGGGGAGATAAAGGGGACTTATATTACTTGATGTAAAGATTCATTTTAGATTAAAAACATTTACACATTAAAAGACTCTATGAAGAAAGTAAAACATCACCTCCAGAATAAGAGAAAATACTTATAAGTCATATATCTGATAAGAGTCTACTATCCAGAATTAAAAAGAATTCTTACAGCTAAACAATAAAATGATAAATACCCCAGTTAAAAAAAGAAATAAACCTAGAATCTGAATAGACATTTCTCCAGAGAGGATATGCAAATGGCCAGTAAGCACAGGAAAATATGCTCGACATCATTAGCCATTAGGGAAATGCAAATCAAAACCACAATGAGATACCACTTTACATCCACTAGGATAGTTATGGCAAGAATATGGAAAAATTGGAAGCCTCATACATGGCGAAGGCTCATTTAAAATAGTGCAGCCACTGTGGAGAACAGTTTGGCAGTTTTTCAAAAAAGTTTAAAAAGTTACCAGCAATTTCACTCCTGGTAATATCTCTGTGATGACTGATTTTATATGTCAACTTGACTGGGCCATGAGGTACCCAGATATTTGGTTAAACATCATTCTAGTGGCTGTGAAGGTATTTCTGAATGAGAATAACATTTAAAACAATAGTCTGAAGTAAAGCAGATTGCCTTTCCCAGTGTGGGTGGGCCCCTTCCAATCCACTGGAGGTGTGAGTAGAACAAAAAGACTCAATAAGGGAAAATTGATTTTCTGTGCCTGTCCGTGAGCTGGAACATTAGTCTTCTCTTGCCTTCACATTTGGACTAGAACTTATGCCCTCATCTATGCTAGGCCTCCAGGTTGTTGACTGAATATCTTGGACTTCGCAGCCTCCATAATCACATGAGTGAATTCCTTATGGTAAATTGTCTATATACATCCCTCCTATGAATTATGTTTCTCTAGAGAACCCAAACTAATAGGGTATCTAAAACAAATGAAAACAAGTGTTCAAATGCATTGCTCATAATAGCCAAAAATTAAAAACAATCCAAATGTCCATCAACTATAAATGGATAAAGAAATCATAGCATAATTCATAAATGGAGTATTATTTGGAAATAAAAAGGAATGATGCACTAATGTGTACTAATCCATGGATGAACCTTGAAAACATTATGCTAAGTGAAAAAAGCCAGACAAGAAAGGCCACATAGTGCATAAATTCATTTATGTAAAATATTAAGAATAGGTAAAGCCATAGAAAGAAAAATGATAGGTTAGTTGTTGGGATTTGGGAAGGGGAGAAATATTTTATAACTGCTTCTAAAGTTTATTAAGCATGAGCAAAGGATTTCTTTCTGTAATAAAAAATGTAAAGTAGATGGTTACACAACTGTAAATATACAAAAACCACTGAATTATATATATATATTTATATGGTAAATTGTATTTTATATTAATTATAAAATGATTTTGAGGGGAGTAGGAGGAAATTGCTGTTGTTGGATAAGTCTAATAAAAGGCCAAAGAGATGATTCATTCAATGAATAAGCAATTTGGTTTTATGTTCTTATTTCTAAAGACTAATGAAACTGCTCATGTTTTTAAGAATTTTTCTAAAAGCATTCTTGCCGAATTAAATAGAATATGCTGAATATAATACAATTTGGTTTTTTGAAATTCAGTGTTTTCCTGTGAGAGGCCATCAGTCTAAACTTTAGTTAACAGAGAAAACAAACTAGAAATAAAGGTCTGAAGCCTGAGCTATTCATACACAAATTCCAGGACAGATCCTGGAAGCTTTTAAACTATATCTCTGGTAGCTGTTTCTTTTGTCTTTCTCCCAAAAGTGGAGTTTAGGTAAAAGTGGTTAAATAAAGGATTCTGGTCATTTGAACCCAGGAGGTTTAGAAAACTGAGGTTTTGTTTGACATTAACTCCTAAGAAACAACTTTTGTCCTCTTTAACCTCATCCTCATGTCTATCCATTGGAGATAGCCAGATGCTTTTTCTCTCTAAAATATGCACCCAGGACAATCGAAATGAATATATGTTTAAAGAAGCATGGGCCAAGGTGAATGTTTTAAATTTTATTCTCCTTTTTCCAGTTCTGTCACAATGTATTTTTGTGTGTGCACAAGACTTCTCTCCCAAGGCAGAGGCGCTCAGATGGACATGGCAGTTTCCTTTGTTGTGCTGACAGTGTCTGTGTCTCTGCACTGAGCTGCTCTACAGGTCTCAGGGGCACCAGCACAGCTGTAATTCATCATGGCCAGTAAGCATCACTTGCTGGGGTTTCCAGGCAAGCAGGGCAAGTCGCTCCACCAGTTGGGCGCCTGTCCTGGGGCTATATGACTGGTGGTGACCCTGATGCAGGACAATGTGAATCTCCTTGAGTGGGGGTTCAAGCTCTGCACCTGCCAAGAGAGGGTCCTTGACTCCGTTGCAGGAAAGAATTCAAGCACAAGCTGGAGTTAGACAAAAGGAAAGTTTATTGGAGAAGGAATAACGCTCCACAGACAGAGATCTGGTCTCCTCTCAAAGTCAGAGAATGAGACCGCTAATGTTTGAGGTATTGGTTTTATATTTGTTTTCCTTTTATGTATGTATGCAGTGTTGAAGGCACGAGGAAGCAGTTGCTGGTAATCTCAGCAGGAATCTTCCTTTAGGTTCCCATGGTTTGGCCATATGCTGATCAGCCAGGTTCCTTATCTAGCAGTATGTCACAGGCTCAGGGTGAAACCTGGTTTAATATTTGGTCAATTAGTGTAGTTCTCACGCCTTTTCCCTATGTTAGTCCTCCAGTAGATGGTGTAGGAGAGAATCTCCTGGGGCCCCGATTCATTCCCAAAGGCATCATCTCCACACACTCACTCCTTACCTTCTAAACCTTATGAAAATTAACCTTGGCTTGGGAAATTAGGTAACATCAGCACTAAATCTAGACTTTTCAGAAATATTTGGATTCTTTGTCTGAGAATCAAAGATCTAAATGTGTTGAGAGCAGCTATCATTTGGAACTGGAAAATGAAAGGCGACCAAGATTTGTTAGCAAAGCCACATGGGCAGCCAGGGCACTGAGGAGTTAATAGATGTGCCTGTGTACAGGTACAATTTAGATGTTTCTGTCCTACCCACTGTCTCAGCTTGTTCTCCTTTGCAACACCAGCCACAAATCTTCATATGTGCCCCTCCTTAGTGGCCAGCTTCAAGTTGTTTTTCTTCGAACCTGCAGAGCAGTTCAGCCATTTTTGTTTCTCCTCTTGTAACCACAGTATCTGAAGAGCACACAAATATGATAATGAGTCTCCAGTATGCCCAATATGTCCTGCTCATTGTGAATTTTCACTGGGCTCTCCCAGATGAAAATTCGTGCATGTACAATTGTTCATTGATTCAACAAACATTTATTGAGCAGATGCAAGGTGTTAGGCGCTGGATGCAAAAATAAAGCACTAAGTGGATATTAGGCACGGGACTCACTCCACTAACGTTAGCCCACTGTCTGTTTCCTGGCTCTTCTGTTTGTATGATTAACTTCCACTCAACTTACTTTCAGGGAACTGAAAATATTTCCTTAAGGAAGGAGAAAAAAAGCTCAGAGCAAATCACATTATTTTTGGTATAGTTTTAAGGTTCAAAGATTTGATGTCTCCTGATTTATCTTCTAAAAAGGAATAAAAATAAATTTGGCACAAGCACAGAGGACTGTCCATTAGATGTGACCTGGACAAACTATGAAGCCCCCAAAGGCCTTGCCAATTATCCTGCCTGCACAGGTCACCATTTGTACACTTGTCACTGCCTAGCTATGGGATGGCACCTGGGCCAAAGTGCCAGGCTGGACAGGAGGAACTTGGTCAGGGCTGCTTCTCTTAGGGAATTGGCATGTGGAGCACTGGAAGGGGAGAGGAATGTGAAACAGAAATGGGGGACCACAGCAAGGTGGGCAGCGAGCAAGAGAAGCAGAGGGAAGTAGGCTGGGCAGCGGCAGGCTGGATTTTGCTTGTAGTGGTCTCTCCACAATGGTGAATAGCAGAGGGTGCTTCAGGCTGTTGTTGGGACTAAAGGAAACAATGCAGATCTCAATCTTCAGTTCCCATGAAGCCTAGTTGTACATCTTCTCAGCTTTTCTGTGCCTCTCAACTTCACTAGGGAATCTCAGAAACTCATCAACAGAGATGTCCTCTAAATATCTCTGATAGTGGTCAAAAGAAAGATACGAAAATCAATATGTTGGAAAGGGAAATCCTTAAGTTAAAAAAAAGCATTTCAACTAGATTTGCAAAGCTCTTGCTGTGGTTCTTCACCTTTTTGAATTTTTTTTTGTATTCTTAATGTTTTATATTAAATTTTGGGTGTGCATACACAGGCATTTGTTATACTCTACACATTTTTTGTAATTATTATTTTTTAATTTTCTCTACAAATTTTATTTTATTGGAGTGAAAAGCACCTCACATGAATTTATTCTGTTAATAATATCTAAGTGGACAGTGTAGTATTGTTAACTACCTGCACATTGTTGTAAAACAGATCTCTAGAACTTTTCCATCTTGCGAGATTGAAACTCTATATACCCACTGAGGAACAACTCCTTCCCCCTGCCCCAGCCCCTGGCAACCACCATTCTACTTTGTTTCCATGAGTTTGGTTACTTTAGATCCTTATATAAGTAGTATCATATAGTATCTGTCTTTTTGTGATTGGTTTATTTCACTTAGTATACTCTCCTTATATTTCATCCATGTTGTGGCATGTAACAGGATTTCTTTCTTTTTTAAAGCTAATTTTCCATTGTTATGT
Organism: Eonycteris spelaea; assembly: GCA_003508835.1. Taxonomy (NCBI): domain Eukaryota; kingdom Metazoa; phylum Chordata; class Mammalia; order Chiroptera; family Pteropodidae; genus Eonycteris; species Eonycteris spelaea. The sequence continues at coordinate 652,711 of PUFA01000380.1, read as the reverse complement.
ATAGACCACATTTTCTATATCCATTCATCCACCCATGGTCATTTAGGCTGCTTCCACATCTTGGCTATTGTGAATAGATAGTGCTGCAATAAACATGGCCGTGAAAATATCTCTTTGATCTTGTTTTCAATTCTTTTAAATGTGTACCTTGAAGTGGAATTGCTGCATCACATGGTAGTTCTATCTTTGATATTTTCAGGACATTCCATACTATTTTCCATAGTGGCCGCACCATTTTACATTCCCACCAATATTGCAAAAGTATTCCAGTTTTTTCACATCCTCGCCAAAACATGTTTTTTGTCTAGGTTTTTTTTTTTTTTTTTTTTTTTATGGTAGCCATCTTAATGGGTATGAGGTGATATCTCATTGTGACTTTGATGTACATTTCCTTGATGACTAGAGACATTAAACATCTTTTCAAATCCTTATTGGCTATTTGATTATCTTCTTAAAAGAAATGTCTATTCAAGCCCATTGTTCATTTTTTAAATAGAGTTACCTGCTTTTTTGGAAATTGATTTATAGGGGTATTTTTATACAGTCTGGACATTAACCTCCTTTTTGATATATGGTTTACAAATATTTTCTCCTGTTCCATAGATTGCTTTTTCACTCTGTTGATAGTTGCAGTTTTTAAGTTAATATAGTCTCATTTGTCAATTTTTGCTTCTGTTGCCTATGCCTTTTGTGTCATATATAAAGAATTATTTCCTGTTCCAATGTCCCAAAGATTTTCCCCAACATCTTCTTCTAAGAGTTTTATAGTTTTAGGTCTTAGGTTTGGTTCTTTAACCCATTTTGAGTTATAGGTAAAGGTCTATCTTCATTCTTTCATATGTGGATATGCAGTTTCCCCAACACTATTGAAGAAACTATTCTTTCCCCATTGTGCAGTCTTGGCACCCTCACTGAAGATCATTTGGTCATAAATATGTGGTTTTATTTCTGGGTTCTCTGTTCTGTTCCATTGGCTCTGTTCCATATGTCTGTCTTTATGCCAGTACCATACTGTTTTGATTATGTAGTTTGTAATATGCTTTGAAATCAGAAAGTGCAATACCTCCCACTTTATTCTTTCTCGAGATTGTGTTTTGTTATTATAGGTCCTTTGAAATTCAATATGAATTTGGCTTTAATATCAGAGTAATGCTGCATTCAAAAAGCATTAGGAAGTGTTCCCCTCTTCAAATTTTGGGTCGAGTTTGAGAAGGACCGGGTTTAATTCTGCTTAAATATTTGGTAGATATTCCAATGAAACTCTCTGGGTCCTTCCTGGGCTTTTCTTTGTTGGGAGGCTTTTGATTACTGATTCAACCTCGCCTACTAGTTAGAGGTCTGTTCCAATTTTCTATTTTTTCATGATTCAGTCTTACTAGATTGTATGTTTTTAGAAATGTATGCATTTATTCCTAGTTTATCCAATTTGTTGGCATATTATTCATAGCAGTCTTTATAATCTACTTTATTTCTGTGGCATCAGTTGTGACGCCTCTTTCATTTCTGATTCATTTCTTTTTGTTTCTTTAAAAAGGATTTGTCAATGTCACTAAAGGTTTGATCAATTTTGTTGGTCCTTTTCAAAAAACCAGCTTAGTTTTATTTTTATTTTTTCTACTCTATTTTTCTCTAATCTTTATTATTTTCTTCTGTTAACTTCAAATTGGATTTCTTTCCTAGTTCTCTTGAGGTGTAAAGTTAGGTTTTGTTGATTTGAGAAATTTATTCTATTTTAATGTAGGTGTTTACTACTATAGACTTTTCTCTTAGAACTGCATCTATAGGTTTTGGTATGTTATGCTTACATTTGTCTGAAGGTATGTTCTAGTTTTACTTGTGAGTTGTTCTTTGACCCACTGGGTGTTCAAGAGTGTGTTATTTAATTTCCACTTATTTGTAAATTTTTAGTCTTCCTACAACTATTGATTTCTAGTTTCATCTATATTAGTCAGCAAAGATACTTAGTATCATTTTAATGTTCGTAAATTAGTCGACTTTTTTGTGTCCTAACGTGGCCCTGGAGAATGTTTCATATGTGCTTGAGACAATGTGTGTTCTGCTGCTCTTGGGTGGAGTGTTCTTTCTGTACGTTTCTGTTTAGGTTTAAGTGGTAATCTAGTATTGTTCAAGATCTGTTTCCTTACTGATCTTATAAGAAGATCAATGGTTTTTTCTATAACATTATTGAAAGTAGAGTATTATAATCATTATTTTTTGTTATTGTCTGTTTCTTCATTCTGTCAGCTTTGCATATTTTGGGTGGTCTGATGTTGGGTGCATATAATTGTTATATCTTCCTGATGTATGACTTTTTTCAAAAAATCTTATACAATATTCTTTTTTCTCTAGAGACAATTTTTGGTTGAGTCAATTCGATATTAGTATAGTCACCCCTGCTCTCTTTTGGTTACCATTTGCACAGAAACATTTTTTTCATCCTTTTCTATTTTCAGCCTATGTATATCTTTACATCTATTGTCAGTCTCTCGTAGATAGCATATAATTGCATCTTGCCATTTAAAAAAATCTATTCAGCTACTCCATGTATTTTTGATTGGGAATTTAAATCTATTATATTTAAAGCAATTACTAATAGGAAAGGACTTACTGTTTTAGTCTATTTAGGCTCTGCTATAAAAAATACTATATAAATCAGTGGTTTGTAAACAATATTTATTTTTACAGTTCTAGAAGCTGAGAAGTTCAAGATTATGGAATCAGCAGATTTTATGTTGGTGAGAACCTGTTTTCTCATAGATGATTGCCTTTTGCTATGTCTTCACATAGTGTAAGGGGCAAGCTATTTTCTGAGTTCTCTTTTGTGAGAGCACTAATCCATTCATGAGGGCTCCACCTTCAAGACCTAAGCACTCCCCAAAGGCCCCATCTCATACTATTACTTGTGGTTGGGATTTCAACATATGAATTTGAAGAACACAATCATTCAGACCATAGCACTTACTATTGCCATTTTGTTAGTTTTCTATTTGCCTTTTTCTGGTTTCTCTTTTCCACTTGCTGCCTTTCTTTGTGTTTCATTGAATTTTTTTTCTGTTGACAATGCTTTGATTTTCCCCCTCATTTTCTTTTGTGTATTTTCTACAGATATTCATTTTGTGCTTACTGTAGGCTTACACAAGACATTTTAATAGTTATAACAATCTATTTTTTTTTATTAAGCTGATTTGGTACACATTGGTTAATACAATTATATATTTTTTCAGGTGTACATTATAATTTGACATCTATATATTCTATGTGTGATTTCCAAAGTCCAGTTTCCTTCAGCTACCAATATTTTGATGCCCGAGGGCTGAGCTGCAGCCCAAACCCCTAACCTAGAGGCCCGTCACCCCATTCCTCTGAACTGATCACGCAGAGCCCCAGGGGAATCTGAGCGAATGCTACCAGAACTGTTGCTAACACCTGACATGGACTGAAACTGAGAGTAGCGAGTGTGATTAAAATCTACAAGAAAATAAAAGATGTTAGTCTCTATATAAAGAGCTTAGACGCACCACTGGAAACTGAAAGAAAAGCCCCCTTCTTTGAGCAGCTAAAGAGAGATCTTTATACAATAAATCTTCTTTTCTAGAAAAACAACAGAATACACTTCCATTAATGCCCAGGGAGAACCAGTCCATTAACACCATGAACAACCAAGGTGATAAGGCATCTCAGAAAAGAAAAAGTCTCCAGAAAATGAGCTTACAGACATAGAAATATGTGACTGAAATGGCAGAGAATTCAGGATGGTAATTTCTGAAAACACGCAGTGAATTCTGAAACGAGTCATATCGACAATTTCGGAAATTGCAAAAACAGCTAGATGAGCAGAGCAAGGAGAACTGAATTCTCAAAAAGAACAAATAGACATTTTGGAGATTAAAAAAAAGCACAATTGCAGGAGTTAAAAAAAAAATGAAAATAGCAAGCTTGGGAAATAGAGGTCGACCAAGTGAGGAAAGGATCAAGTGATATCTAAGACAGGAATCTAGAAGTACATCAGAAGGAAGAAGAGAAACCGAAGAATGAAAAATAATGAAAGAGAAACACAAAGACCTAGCTGATACCATAAGAGAGGAAACATAAGAATAATGGGTACTAAGGCAAGGAAAGGAGCAAGGTCTAGAAAGCATTTTCAGACAAATAGTGGATGAGAATTTTCCCAAATCTAAAGGAATGAGCTGGAGCTTGGAATTCAAGAAGTCAACAGAACACCCCAATTATCTCAACCCAAAAAGGCTTCACCAAGAACATTGTATTAAAATTATCAAAAAATCAACAACAAAGACAGAATTTCAGGGAAGCCAGGGAGAAGACAATGGTAAAGTATAAAGGAAAACATTAGATTATTCTCAGACTAGCGCAGACCTTACAAGCCAGAAAGGAATGGAATCAAATACTTAAACTACTAAAGTGAAAGGAACGACCAACCTAGAATAATGTATCCAGCTAAGCTCTCTTTAGATGTGAAGGAGAAATTAAGACTCTTTCCAGACATACAAAAATTGAGGAAATTCTCCACTACAAGGCCTGCACTACAGGAAATACTGAAAGGGGGTCAGTTCACTGAAAACAAAATGACCAAAACAAACAAACAAACAAAAACCATAATTAAGACTAAAGTGACTATTGGGCAAATAGAAGCAGAGGAGTGCACCCTTACTATGAACAGGACATTACAAGCTTAAATAACAAGAAGAGAATTGTTTATAACAAGACAATATGAACATTCAGCATATATAGGGACAAATTGAAGATAGCAATGACTGAAAAGGGGTGGGGGATCCACATTCGCAAGGGGGAAATGGAGATAAGGCACATGCAGAAGAAAATGGATGACCGTATATATATATATGACTATCCTTTACATATTCATAATGGTAACCAAATGCCAAAGATTCAGAACCGTTTTATATAACAAAACAAGAAGGACCAGAGAGAAAACCAACAAAAGCAGAAGCACGTGGACAAGGAAGCAATGGAAACATCGAGCAACCAGAAATCAAAAGATAACATGGCCATAAGAAGACCTCGTATTTCAAATAATCACCCTAAATGTAAATGGACTGAACTCACCAATAAAAGGCACAGAGTTGCAGAGTGGATAAAAAGCAAAACCAAACCATATGCTGTCTCCAGGAGATACATCTCAGCTCCAAAGACAAATATAGACTCAAAATGAAAGGGTGGAAAACAATATTCAAGCAAATGGCATTCAGAGAAAAGCAGAAGTAGTGTACTAACATCAAGAAATAGACTTCAAAATAAAAAAGGTAAAGAAAGATACTGAGGACACTTCATAATGATAAAGGGAATCATGCAGCAAGAAAATAACACTTATTAATATCTATGCTCCCAATCAGGGAGCCCTGAAATATGTAAAGCAATTACTAACAGACCTAAAGGGAGAAACCAAAACACTATCGCAGCAGGGACCTAAACACCCCACTGTCAGATATGGACAGATCATCCAAAAGAAAATCAATAAGGAAATAACATCTTAAATGACACATCAGACCAACTGAACATAATTGACATTACAGAGCTATCCCAAAACAGCTGATACATTCTTCTCTAGTGCACATGGACCAATCTCAAGAATTGACATATTGGGACACAGAGATAGCCTCAACAAATATAAGAGGGTTGAAATCATACCAACCATATTCTCTGATCATAATGCTTTGAACTAGAGATCAACTGCAAAAAGAAATCAGGAAGAACCACAAATACATGGAGATTAAACAACATGCTACTGAAGTAACTGGGTCAGAGAATAAATAAAGAGATCAAGAGATACATAAAATGAATGATAAATAGTAAACATATCAAAACTTTTGGACATGGCAAAAGCGGTCATAAGAGGAAAGTTCATATCATTACAGGCCTATCTCCAAAAAACAAGAATGAGCCCAAATAAACAACCTAATGCTTATCTTAAAAAAACAGAAAAGAACAAATGAAGCCTAAAGTCAGCAGAAGGAAAGAAATCATCAAAATTAGAGAGAAATAAATGAAATTGAAAAAAAAACAATAGAAAAAATAAATGCAACAAAGAGCTGGTTCTTTGAGAAGGTTAATAAAATTGACAAACCCCTGCTAGACTCACTAAAAAAAAAGAGAAAGGACACAAATAAACAAAATCAGGGATGAAAGAGGGGAATTACAACTGACATCGCAGAAATACAAAGGATCATACAAGAATACTATGAAAAAGTATATAACACCAAATTTAATAACCTAGAAGAAATGGACCAGTACTTAGAAAATACAACCTTCCTAGACTGAATCAAGAAGACTGGAAAATCTAAATAGACTGAAGCATATGGAAATTGAAACAATCATCAAAAACCTACCAAAAAGTAAAAGTCCAGGACCAGATGGCTTCACCAGTGAATTCTACCAAACATTCAAAAAGATTTAACCTATTCTCCTCAAAACTCTTCCAAAAAATCGAAGAGAGGCAATACTTCCCAACTCATTTTATGAGGCCAATATTACTGATACCAAAACCTGGTAAAGACAACACAAAGAAAACTACAGACCAATATCTCTCATGAACACAGATGCAAAAATCCTAAATAAAACTAGTGAACCGAACACAGTAACATATTAAAAAGATGATACATCATGACCAAGTGGGCTTCATCCAGAGGCACATGGATGGTTCAACATATGCCAATTGATTAATATGATATACCACATGAACGAATTAAAAATAAGAATATGATCATATCAATAGATGTAGAGAAAGCCTTCAAAAAGATACAGCATCCATTTATGATCAAAACACTTAAGAAAATTGGTTAGAAGGAAAGTGCCTTATTATAACAAAGGCCATATACGACAAACTCTCAGCCAACATTATGCTTAATGGTGAAAACTAAAACCTTTCCTCTAAGATCAGGAACAAGGCAAGGCTGTTCACTATCGCCACTGTTATTCACATAACATTGGAGGTCCTAGCAAGGCAATCAGGCAAGAGAAAGATATAAAAGCTATGCAGATAGGAAACAAAGAAGTCAAACTGTCACTATTTGTGGATAACATGATTCTCTATATAGAAAACCCGAAAGACTCCACAAAACACTACTAGAAACAATAAGCAAATACAGTAAAGTCTCTGGATACAAAATCAACATTCAAAAATCCATAGTGTTCCTATACTCTAATAATGAAGTGTCAGAAAAAGAAGTGGACAAAATAATTCCTCCTGCAATTGCAACAAAATAATAAAATAACTAGGAGTTAATTTAACAAAACAAGTGAAGGACCTATATAATGAAAACTATAAGACCCTATTAAAAGAAATCAAAGATACAAAGACATGGAAAGATATTTCGTTCTTGGATGGGAAGAATCAACATAGTTCAAATGACCATATTACCTAAAGCATTATACAGATTTAGTGCAATTCTCATCAAAATCTCATCGGTATTTTTTAAAGAACTAGAACAAAAAAATCATCAAATTTGTATGGAAGCACAAAAGACCCCGAATTGCCAGAGCCATCCTGATATAAAAGAATGAGGCTGGAGGCATCACTCTGCCCAACTTCAAATTATACTACAAAGAGACAGTAATCAAATTGGCATGGTATTGGCAGTAAAACAGACACATGGACCAGTGGAACACAATCAAGAGTCCAGAAGTAAACTCATCTTTATATGGGCAAATAATTTTTCAACAAAGAAGCCAAAAACATACAGTGCAGAAAGGAAAGCCTCTTCAATAAATGATGTTGGGAAAACTGGAAGGCCACCTGCAAAAGAATGAAACTAGACTGTTGTCTATCACCACACACACCAAAATTAACTCAAAATGGATTAAGGACCTAAATATAAGACCTGAAACAATAAAATGCAGAGAAAATATAGGAAACTAAACTCAAGGACCTTGGACTTAAAGAGGATTATGAATTTGACCTCAAAAGCAAGGGAAGTAAAAGCTAAAATAAATCAATGGGATTATATCAAACTAAAAAGTTTCTGCTCATCTAAAGAATCGTCAACAAGGTAAAGAGAGAAACATCCGAATGGAAAAATACATTTGCAAGCAACACCTCCAATAAGGGCCTAATATACAAAATATACAAAGAACTCATACGACTTGATAACAACAAATGACCCATCAAAAATGGGCAGAGGACCTGAACAGACACTTCTCCCTAGAGGACATACAAATGGCCAACAAATATACGAAAAAGATGCTCAACATCACTAGCTATTAGGGAAATGCAAATCAAAACCACAATGAGATCCCATCTCACGCCTGTTAGAATAGCTATAATCAACAGGACAAGTAGTAACGAGTGTTGGAGAGGATGCAGAGAAAAAAGAACCCTTATACACTGCTGGTGGGACTGCAAATTGGTACAGCCACTATGGAAAACAGTATGGAGGTTCCTCAAAAAATTAAGAATTGATCTACCATATGATCCAGCAATCCCTCTACTGGGTATTTACTTCAGAGACTTGAAAACCCGTATCCAAAAATATATTTGCACACCGATGTTCACAGCAGCATAATTCACAATGGCCAGGACATGGAAGCAACTGAAGTGTCCTACGATAGATGATTGGCTAAATGAGCTGTGGTACATATATACAATGGAATTACTCAGACATAAGAGATGAAATGCTGCCATTTGCTACAACATGGATGGACCGTGACATAATCATGCTAAGCGAAATAATCCAGACAGAAAAAGTTGAAAATCACATGATATCACTTATATGTGGTATATAAACCTAAAAGCAACAAATTAGCAGGACAGAGACTCATGGATATGGATTATAGACTAGTGGTTACTAGTGGGGTGGGGGAGGTGAGGGGAGGTAGACGGGGTAAAGGAGTCAAATATAGGAGGATGGAGTGGAAGGGGATCAAATATGTTAGCTGAAGAAAGTGGACTTTGGTGGAAACACACAATAGAAAATACAGATGTCAAATGATAATGTACATCTGAAATCATATAATTGTATTAACCAATGTTATCCCAATAAACTTAATTAAATTTAAAAAGGAACCCAGAATGATTTATATATAAGAAACCACTTATTAAGTACTATGTAGTAGGGTGTACCCCTTAATTTATAAGTCTTTGTTTTACAGATGAGAAAGCCAAGGCATGGATATAACACAGCCAAATAGCAGATATATAAGATCATGTATAAAAAGTGACTGGTATGTAGCAGGCATTCAAAAACTAAGACAACTTTTATTATCTCTTTTCTTCTACACATTTTTTGAGGTGAGGGAATTATTCTGAATTATTGTATCGGGTCTAATGTAATCACAGGGTCCTTATAAGTGAAAGAGGGAGAGAGACTTCAAGATGCTATGCTGTGGCTTTAAGACAGAGGAAGGGCCATTAGCCAGAGTGTTGCAACTCCTAGAAGCTGGAAAAGGGTAGGAAACAGAGTTACTCCTGGAGCCTCCAGAGAAAATATGGCCCTGTCAACATTTTGATTTAGTGGGACTTATTGTACTCTGCCTTCTAGAATTGTAAGATAATAAATTTGCATTTTTTAAGTCACTAAGTTTGTGGTTATTTGTTATAGCAGAAAATAGGAAAGTAATATAGAACTCTGAGTCAAAAAATAAAAAGACATATTTCACGAAATTATTTAGGAAATATTTTATTGTACAAAATTTACATTTGTTGCATATGATGAAAGCACGGCAAAAACAACCTTTTGTTAATCCATTTTTCCTTGAGATTCTCAGCGAAAAGTAAAGATTTATTTTCTAATATATTAGATAATACAACTTTTTATACAGTTGTTTAACAGTTGTATTGGAAATAAGTACCTTGGGACATTAGGTATAAAACTGAAAACAGATCAAAAAAGTGCAGGGGAAGACCACTGCCAAAGAGTAATCTCCAAGAACTTGGTATTTTCCACGGCAAGGTAGATGATGTGGGGTTGTCACACTGTAACTGAAGAAAAATATATATTTTAATCCTTCTGCTTTGCCACCAAATCGCCTTTTAATGTTTAAGTATTACAAAATTCTCCCTTCTTTAGCTTTTTAATTCCTTTTGGTTTGATACCTTTAGCTGTTTTTTTTTTTTGTAAGAAAAAGCAAAGTAATAAATTTCTGTATCTTTATGTCGACTTAAGACAAATTTCTTCAAGTTCCAAATCATAAACATATGTCAGAAAGGCTGTAGATAGATTCCATCAAGTAAAATTAAATTGAAAAGGAACAGGTTTTCTTTTGTGTGTGTGTGCGATTTGGCAAAAGCACAAATTAAAAAGACAGAGTTACCTACCATATAAAGCTGCCTTATGGTACTTCTGTTATGCCTAAAAACTAACTGATTCTCCTAGGTGTGATGCTCTTATTTCATAATAGAGAGAAGTATTTTAATTACAACTTAATTATAACCATACTCAATAGCTATAATATAGCTCATTTGTTTCCTAAAAAAAATCCTGAGTTTCAAAAAGAGCTTATCTATTCTTAAAAGAAGCTGTCTGGCATAAATGCAACTCGAACAATAAATACAATGAAATACTTAAGATTTTCCTTTTTGGAAAATCAGCCTTATAAAAATGTAGACAACAGATTGGTTAACTCCCCTCTTTTCAAAAGTTCGGCTAAACTAAATTTTACCTAAAGACATATTATATTTAACATGAACTTTTGCTTATTTGATCTACTTACATAGTACATAAAATGCAAGTTTATGAGTACATAACCAGAGAAATCAGAGGATTAAGCTGTAGGAATACTTACATGTGGTTTTAATCTGAAGCCATTCATTAAGATACTCAACCAGACCTAATGCATCTGGGATATTGTCTCCTTCTGAAACAAATTTCAGCAGAACTGCCATTGGGATTTCTTTAGAACAGCTACAACAAATTTAAAAAATAGTGAAGTATTCTTCTACTGATAGCGGCTGCAGATTCCAGTGTGTCTGTTTTTATAGCTAAGACAATCTGCCAGGCTTTAGGCAAGATCATATTTCCCTTTGCCCCAGATATTTTCTTCTGTTTGTGGGAACAGGACTAGAAGCCACGTAATGCTCATCCTGGACATATGCAAGTTTATGCCTCACACCAAGGCTGCATGAAAGACCATCCTCTATCCTGGATACAGGACATGAGGTATGTTCTGATTCTCCTACCGAAAATCTACTATAGAAGACAGTGATTTTTCAGATGCACCACAGCAAAGAGACTGAAAGATTAATACCTTGTTATTAATACTCTAAAACAGTGGGAAAAAAACTATGGCATAAAGAGAAAAAAACTACTACTTCTTACAGATACCTTCTATTGAGTGACTATGTGCTTAAGCAATGCCTGCATATTGATTCAATCACTACAACAATCCTTGAGGAAGTTATAATTATCTCCATTTCATAAACGAATATTTGGAATAACAGGAACAACCTGGATTCAAACTCTAGCTTTGTCACTTAAAAGGATCACAATGGAACCTACCTCACAGATCAGCGTGAGGTTTAAAGGAGGTAATGAAGGCTGTGCTTAAAACAGTGTCCAATACAATGCCCATATATAATTAATGTTAATAATTAATCATGTAGTAACTGAGGTTTAAAGGGACTGAAATGTTTAATGTGCTCAAAGTTCTATTATTTAGAAGTGGCAGAGGTGGAACTTAAACCTAGGTCTTTCTGACTCTAAAACACAGTCTCTTGTTTGCTAGAGATGCCTCAAGCTAGTGATGAGATGGATATGCCAATGCAAAAATGCTTCCTGTTTGCCAACAAAAGCAAAAATTGTTTCTAACACCCTAAAACCAAGAACCCTGAGAAAAATGTTAATGCCAAAACTTGAGAGCACGTGACTGACAGAGAGCTACAGAAATAAAGGTGAGTTGAGTTCCTAAACTGGATTTGAGATGTGGAAGAGATTCTGACATGTGGGTTCAGAAGTCTTAGATGTATCCAGAGAGCCTACTGCAGCATCTCAGTCTCTAAAAAATTAGAAATTGGAAGTTATTAGCACTAATCATACCATCTCAGTACATAGTTCTGAAATACCTTAGGGGCGCTCTAGCTCTGTATGGAAGCACTCTGAGCTGTGATGGCTCAGAAGATTATAGTTCCGAAATACTCTTGCTATGTATAACAGCTTTAGAAATGGCTCCTGCCTAGAGAAGGCTAGGCACTCTGGCAGTGCCTTCATTTTAAAGGCAGTAGCTTGAAAAGTACTGGTGTATGGTCTTGAACTTATAGTGCCTCTACTACTTTGCAACATAAAGAGTAGAACAATAGTTTTAATACCATCCTCTGGTCCTCTCTAAAAAAAAAAAAGGTGGAGAATGACTATTTTACTTTTTGTGACATTAAGTATAACATATGAGATATAGCCATTATTAAATTACCAAAGTGCTTCTATTCCAATTAAATACAACAGATCTCAGGTGAGCCACACACTGTCATCATTTATATTAGAACAGTAGTATCTTTTCCAGAGATCAGAGTATACATTTGGTCTGACAGTGGGAAGGCAAACTATGTGTGCATCACAAAAAATTTTGCAAATAATCATAATGTGCACTGAGGAGAATAAGGGTTCAAAACTGTATAAGCTATAAGTTTTGTGGGGTTTTTTTTGCAATTTCAAAAACTTTCTTGCAATGAATGTATAATTACACTGAATGTTACACATGGGTTTGGTTATAAATGAGTGAAAGATTTGTGTTAGAAAATTAAATAAAATCGATTTTGTGAGAAATATTTTCAAGTAGGATGAACTCTAAAGTTATGAATGTTTTGCTGTATCTTGGAGATAAGCATATTTAATTCAATTATATTTTAAAGAAGTTGAAAACAGATTAAAAACTTATTAGTGGTAGTTATTTCTGGGTGATAGAACTATTTTAAATATTGTTTGAGTAGTCTATATTTTCTAAATGTTATATGAGTATGTCTAACTTTTATAATATTTTTGGTTATTACTGTTAACTTTTAAAATATTTTGTTAATGTTGCTAAGTTGACAGCTACCCAGTTGTTGTTTATCCAGCCTCATAGAGTTTCACTTAAAATTCAGAAAAAAACTCAGAGAGATCCCCAGAGCTCTTCTTCTGAGTAGCTTCCTCCTCTCTGGTTCTCTGCCTTGCACTTTCTAGTTATCTCAGCCTTCACGAACTCTGATCTGGTATTTCCTCAACTCAACAAGACTGCAGCTTTCTACCTGGGTTCCCTCCCCATCCCTGTTTTAGTCCGGAAAGTATCTCCAAGCAGAAAGTTGGGGCAATTGTAGGACTTTATTTGCCTTCTCTCAAAGAAACACAGTTGTGTGCTACTTGTTGTCTCATGTCTAAAAAACAGTTTTTCATTAATTTTGTCCAGTTTCTAGTTGTTTACAGCAGGAGGGCAAGTCTGATATCAGTATTCTGACATGGCAAGAAACAAAAGTATGAGACTGATTTGTAAAAAAGTAAGAAGTCAGTTTGAGGGGGTAGAATGCAATGGGAGTACAAAGAGAGGAGAATTCCTTATGCAGAAGAGAGACACAAGCAAGGACACATAAGAAATGATGTGTCATTAGAGTCTTGTGAACTGGGTAGGTTTCTGCAGGGAGAAAAAAGTAGAAGGAACAAGCAAGAAAGAATGAGACAGCTTTTAGGAAATTGTGAACGCAGTAGTTCAGCTGGCGTAGAGTACAAGGTGAATAGAAAACAAGGAATGAGCAAGGCAAGGAGACCAGGGAGGGCCTTGTATGACATATTAAGGAGCACGAACCAGGTTATGCAAAAAGCAAGGAAAATTGCTGATGGATTTTACTCAGAGAGTGTTGTGATCAGTTTTACATTTTAGAAAGTTAATTCTAACAACACTGAAAAGATGGATCAGAGTAGGTCAGAATGGAGGTGGCAGAGGAATCAAGAGACCTTGACAGCAGTTGCTATAGACTAAACTGTATCCCTCTAAAACTCTGTTGAGGCCCTAACCCCAAATGTGATGGTATCTGGAGACAGTATGTTCAGGAGATAACTAGGTTAAATTTGGTTATAAGGGCAGGGCCCTAACCTAACAGGACTGTGGCCTTCTAAGAAGAGGAAGAGAGACCCCTCCCCCAACTTTCTCTCTGCCATGTGATGATACAGCCATCTGCAAGCAAGGAAAAGGGCCCTCACCAGAACCTAACCACGCTAGCACCCTGATCTTGGACTTCTAGACTCCCAGAATTGTGAGGAAATAAATTTCTGTTAAGCACCCCTAGTCTATGTTATGGCTGCCTGAGCAGACTAATATAGCAGTCTAGGCCACAAATGATGTGGCTGGAATGAAGCAAGAGAGATTCAAAGCTGGTGGTTTGCAGGGCAGGTGCAGAGAATGATTAGGTAACCAGAGATTCTAGGCTGTGGTAAAAGAACAGTTTAAGTTATATATATTATGGAGAATAAGCTAGGCTGGGAAAAAAGTAATAACACAAATGAGGGATGAACTATGAAAAAAAAGGAAAGTTGAAGGAAATGATATTTTTAATAAGAACAGAGTAGGTTTTAAGGGAAAAGAGAAAGTGGAATGACACGCAAGTATAGCCAGAGATGAACAAAACAATTAGTACTGGGAAATGAGTTGAAATGCCTATATCATTTCTGACAAAGTCATGAATATTTTCAGAAAGCAAGCAGAGACATAAGTAATTACAAATAACAAGGAATAGGTTCAACTTCTAGACAAAGAATAAAGCTTATTGGGATCCAGGATCATGGGTTAAACCCTATAGTGAAGTGATTAAAAGTATAGGGTTTGGGCCAGATGCCTATGTTTGTATCCTGGCTCTGCCTCTTACCACCCATATGATTTTAGCAGTTATTTAACCTTCAATTATCTTATTTACAACATGGTTTAATACCAGTGCATACCTATATGGTTATTATGAAAATTAAATGACTTAATATATATAAGGTGCGCAGAACAGTCCCAGGCACATACTTTGCTATTACCTCGACTATTATATTACTGTTACTACTATCATGACTTCAGGTCATGCAGAAGTTATAACACAGATTTTAAAGCAAGCAAACCAGTCATTCTATTTTGCAATGCTAAGTTTATACTCCAGAAATTTATTTATGTTACATACAGAGGCAGATTTATTGGTTGAATTTGAGCAGATTTATTGGTAGTAGGGACATATTTTTCCTAGGGTTAGTTCTGACCAACTCTCTAAAGTTACTGCAGAGGAATGTCCCTCATTTCTCTCTTCATGGAGAACACAAAGAGTAGATTATATGTGCTTGAGAAGCAGCAGAAACCACCCTCTAAACAGCTCCCTCCCCCCTTTTCACACCACTGGTTCTGTCTTCCATGAACTTATCAGGCACATCAATCCCCAGTAAAGAGGAAGGCTCAGGGGGAATTAAAGCATACAGCAAGGCCTACTGGTTAGCACTGACCTTAACTTCAGTCTTATGAAACAGAAGGCTATGGGATAAGGCAGGTAAAAACAGGGATAGTGTAAGGGGTGTACTGGGCATAGACATAAATCAATTTATAAAAAGATGGGGTAAAAGAAAAAAGATCTCTCTCTAGTTTCTATCTTTACTTTCGGTTACCTTTGAAATATTCATGATTCCCAAAGACTAATCAAGAGTGACTGTAGAAAATTTAAAATACAAATGCACAAAATAATTATAAATGTTATTGGGCACAAAATGTTTAAAGATGTAACTTGTGATGACAGTATGTCATGAGTAGGAGGAACAGTGTGTGTAGGAGTAGTTTTTGTATGCAACTGAAGTTTTGAGTATCAATTCAAATTAGATTCTTATAACTTTAGGATGTTATATGAAATCCCCATAGCAACAACAAAGCACAGCATCTATAGATTGTACTCAAAAGGATATGTGAAGAGAATCAAAATATGTCACTACAAAAAATCAACTAAGCACAAAAGAAGGCATTAATGGAGAAAAAGCTATAATACATATAAAAAATAGGAAAATGACAGAAATCTTTACCAGTAATTACTTTTAATGAAAATAGATTAAACTCTACAACCAAAAGACAGAGATTTGACAGAATGGATAAAGACACATATCCAACTATGTGCTCTCTACAAGAAATTCACTTAAGATTTAAGGACAGTTTGAAAGTGAAAAATGAAACAAGATATTCTACACAAATGGTAACCATAAGACAGCAGAATGGCTATACTAATATATCAGACAAAATAGACTTTCCAGTCAAAAACTATTAGAAGAGACAAAGCAGGTCATTTTATATTGATAAAAGGGTCAATTGAGAAGATGTAACAAATATAAACATATGTACAAAACAAGGGCCCCAAAATATGTGAAGCGAATACTGACAGGACAGAAGGGAGAAACAAACAATGCTACAGTAGTAGTTGAAGACTTCAATACTTCATATTCAATAATGGATAGAACAAACAGATTAGTAAGGAAACAGACGACTTGAACAATACTATACATCAATTAGACCTAAAAGAATATATAGAACACTCCACTCAAGAAAGGCAGAATACACATTTTTCTCAAGTGCACATGGAACATTCTCCAGGATAGACCATTTGTTAAGGCACAAACAAGAACTGAAATATTTAAAAGACTGAACTCATACAAAGTGCCTTTTCCATCACAAAGGAATGACACTAGAAATCAACCACAGAAGAAAAACTGGAAAATTTACAAATATGTGGAAATTAAACAATACAATCTCAAACAATCAATGGGTCAAATAAGAAATCACAAGGGAAATTAGAAAAATACTTAACAGATGAATGAAAATGGAAACACAACAAACTTAAAGAATATAGTAAAAGCTGTGCTAAGAGGGAAACTTATAGTAATTATAGGTATATATTAAAAAAGAAGAAATTTCTCAAATCAATAACCCAAGTTTCCATCTTAGGAACCAGAAAAAGAAGAGCAAATGAAATCCAAAGCTAGCAGAAGGACGAAAATAATGAAGATTAGAGTGGAGATAAACAAAACAAAGAACAGAAAAATAACAGAGAAAAATCAATAAAACCAATAGCTGTTTATTTGAAAAGATCAACAAAATTGACTAATGTTTAGCAAGACTGAGAAATAAAAAAAAAAGTGAGGACATTACTGCTGCTTGTATAGAAATAAAATAGGACTTTTATTTAATGAGTACAGATTTCCTATGTAGAATAATGACAATGTTCTGAAAGTGGTGATGGGTACACAACACTATGACTGTATTTTACGACACTTAATTGTATACTTAAAAATGGTTAATTCAATGTTATGTATATTTTACCAAAATTAAAACAAAAAAAAGATTATAAAGATTCATAGAACAAGTATCAGGATCCCTAACATGCCATGCATATTAAAGCTTTTCAGGAACCTATTCCACAAAGTCCAATCTTTCCCCTGAATGTTCCTTATTTTACATTTTCACAATTCTAGTAAGTAATCCAACACACTCTCCAATTATCTTATTTTTAAAAAAGGTTGGGAACAAATGAACAAACCAGGCAAACAAACTCACCCTTCATCATAGAGTGTTTTTGTGATACCTCCTCCAGGAATACGAATACAAAACTCAGAATCGTGTGTTTCAGGAATGCATTGGCTTTTTTCCATCTCTTCCCAGTTAAGGCTCTTTATTTATTTTGGACACTTTTTTGCATGGAAGGTGTAAGAAGGTACCTGAAAGGAGTACTAGAAACAATCATATAATTAACTTTCTAAAATTTCACAAATATGAACATTAAGGCAAAAATCAGTTATTTTAGCAAAAAATTATCTTGTTCTCCATATATTTTGCTGCCCAAGGCAAAAACACAAGTTTCAGCAATCTACGAAAGAATAACAAGTAAAAATACTGCTCTGACTTGCTATTTACATACTTAGGAGAGAGGGTAAAGAGATAGGAAACCTTAAACTAAGGCAAGGC
Organism: Eonycteris spelaea; assembly: GCA_003508835.1. Lineage (NCBI taxonomy): Eukaryota > Metazoa > Chordata > Mammalia > Chiroptera > Pteropodidae > Eonycteris > Eonycteris spelaea. The sequence goes on along the minus strand of PUFA01000380.1, from coordinate 634,816 downwards.
CATCATGAAGATAAATCTATTTCCCACAGCTATGTTCCCTTTCTGGCCATGAGGCCTATTTGAGATTCCTAAGAATTAGTCCAGTTTTGAAATGTTACTCTTGGCTGACACTTTTCATAATTTTCTAGGTGCATATTTGATAATGCAACAAAATAGATTGCATTTCTATCTCTTGGATACTTTGTCTAATTTTTAAGAATTCAGTCTGACATGCCTGGGAGCTATACCTAAAGGCAACTTGATTTCTACAAATACAAATGGTTGAATATACGGAAATAAAAAAATAGAAGTTATTAATTCACTCATTTGAAAATTACCAATAAAACTTAGGTACCCTTCCTCCTATTTTTCTACATCTGCTGAGCTCTGTGATGTTCTCAAGCACATGATGCCAAATAATCAAAGTACAGTTCCAGAACCATCTCTATCTTTACACTAAAGCTTCTCTTGTACCCTAACTATAGCACCAAAAGGATCTACCTGTGTCCCCTTCCTAGCTATTGTTTTTTTGCCTTCCTCTTTCTAAATTCCAGGAAGGAGAGTAAGGATATACATGGCTTTTAAAACTTATTTTAACTTTTTAATAGATAAGTCATCATAACACTGTATAAATCATAACAAAAATATTTTTCAAAGGCAAAAACATACCTGCGAAGCTGTAGATCGTTACGGTGATATGAATGACTGCTTGAAAGAACAATAACTTTGGCACAGTTACTACTTTTCACCCAGGAAAGCAGTTTTTCACAGAATGGCTTCGATTTATACTTTGTATATATTGAAAGAATAAAAAAGAAAATCTAAAAGTTATATCTTAGAGCATAACAAGAATATCCTATGTAATATTTTATCAACTTTATGTGATGGTATATTTACATAAACTAAGAATTTTTAGATCCACTTACTGTCCTTAAACTGAAGTTGGAAAATTAAAGCAATAAATTACATATCATATTTTTACAATTAAGAAGTAAATTAATAGTGAGGAATCTAGATTTTAAAAAAATTCTATTCTGACTGACAAAGGAAAATTTCCCAGTTCAGTTCTCTAATTAATTAATCTATTGTTACTTAAAAACTACCACATGGCCATTTATGAGATGTTCTTGCCAGAAATTCCTGACCTGAATCTGGTCTTGAGAAAACGATCAGGTGAATCCAGAATGCCAAACACCTGGCCTCACTTTCTCAAAAGAGTCAATATTGCGAAGACTAGAAAGAAGGGCAAGTTCTACAGATACCAACGAAAGGGGTAATAGCCAAGTGCAACAATGTGAACCTTGAATGGATGCAGAATTGAAGGATATTTTAAAGACAACAGGGAAATTTGAATATGTTAGATGATACCACTGAATAATTCTTTAAAAGCTGATTTCCTTAGGTGTGGTAATGGTGCTGTGGTTGTGAAGAAGATTATCCTTGTTCTTGAAAGACATATGCTGAAGTATCTATGGGTGAACTATGATGGCGCTAGCCTACTTTTGGATTGTTTGGCAGAACAAAATTGCACGTATAGGCACACAGATAGAGAATCAAGCAGGTGTAGCAGATGATAGCAATTGATTAATCTGAAATGTAGGTTATAAAATTTTGGGGGGAAACACTTTATGGAAACTCTTTTAACAGACGGTTAATAAATTATTCGATAAAATTTAAATGGAGATAACAGTTAACTTTAAAAACAGGTGTGCAGCATAGTGGAATGGTTAAGAGAGGCAGACTCTGGAGTCAGGCTATCTGGTATAGAATGCTAGCTTTACCTCCCACAGACTATATCTTGAACAAATTGCTTAACCTTTCAGTGTTTGTTTCCTCATTTGTAAAATGAGGATAATGTTAGCACCTACCTCATAGGATTACTCTGAGAATTAAGTTGAGTAATATACGTTAAGTACTTAGAACAGTATTGGTGTAAAGAATCAATGCTCAATAAATGTTTGCTACTTTGAAATCACTCTATTTCTAGCTACCAAAAATTTTATTTAGGAGTGTTTGAACTGTCTATCTCAATATCTTACACTGATATTGATGTGAACAAAAAAAGTGAACCAAAAAGCCACATGCACAATGTAAAAATATTAGCAACTTTTATTGCAAGATCTCTGGGTATGATATTAACTAAAGAAAGTAAAGAGTGATTCTAATATACTAAAATAATAACACTACTCACGATAGCCTCAAATTGGAAAAAATCAAATACTCTATCAACAGTATAATCAATAAATTATGGTTTATACAACAGAATCCCATAGAGATGAGAATAAACAAACTACTTCTACTTGCAAGAACATAAATGAGTCTCACAAATAGAATATCAAGGAAGCTAGACAAAAAGAAGTGCATACCATAAGTGTCCATTCATATAATAATATAATGACTAGGGTGGGCATGGTGGAGGGCCTCTGGAATGTTGATAAATTTCTGACCTGAAAAGACGGTACCTTAATCCACTCAACAAACATTTATTGAGAGCTTCTCTATATGCAAAGCACTATTCTTGAAGCTGGGGATGTAAGACTGAATGACACATCATCATTTCTCTTAGGAACCTTCTTTCTATTAGAAGTAAATAGTAAACACATATATGACATGCCAGGCAGTAACGATGAGTTGTGAAGAAAATTAGCACAGGATTAAGATGATAGCAAGAGAGGTCAGGGAAGGCCTTTTTGATGAGGTAACCTTTAAGCAAAGACTAAAGGAAGTGAGCCTTTTAGGTATCTAGGGGAAAAGTATTCCAGGCAAAGAAATTAATGCAAATACTCTGAGACAGGAGTGAGCTTAACCTGTTTGAACAGAGGGAAGGCAGTGTGGCTGAAGCAGGGTGAACTAAAGGGGGAAACAGGCAATGAGCATACAGAAATGGCTGGAGGTTAGATTAGGTAGAGCAGCTGTCCAACAGCATTCTGCAATAACAGAAATGCTCTTTACGGCAAGCGCTTGCCACATCTGGCTGTGGAGAACTTGAAATGCGGCTATCATGATGGAGGAACTGAATTTTAAATTTTGTTTACTTTTAATTAATTAATTAAAATTTAAATAGCTACACATGGCTAGTGGCTACCATATTAGTGCAGATATAGAGCCTGATAGGCCATGGTAAGGGCTTTGAATTCACCTTGAGTGAGATGGGAAGCCACTGGAGGGTTTTGAGAAAGAAGTGATGTGCTTTGATTTAGGTTTAAAGGGTTACTGGTGGTGCTGTTCGCAGACTATTACATATTTGTGAGGAATGGGGTGCCAAGAGTAGAATTGGGCACAAGAGACGACGGTGGTACAATGGTAGCAGTGGAAGAGGAAAGAAGCTGGATGCAGAGTATATTTTTATACATAATTTATATGTAAGTGCCACTGGTTGAAATGTAATACAAATAAACCTATAATATTTACATGCTTAAATTTTTTCAGCAATGCTACCTTAATCAGGAATATATATGAAAGACCCAAGCTATATATACCACTTTCTTTCAATATGATCATGAAATTTTATGAGACCATTTCACTATAGAATCAGACCTTTCTTAACTGTACATACAATGAAAAGAGCCGAAATGATTTTTGAATCTTAATTCTTAATGATGCTTTGTATTTTCTCATTATATTTTACTTTAATAAATATAAAAAGGTAAATATAACATACTAACTTTAATAAAAATGGATCTTAACTGAAGAGCCACTAGCTTCTTTGAAGGCAAAGAATACACTGCAAATATAAGAAATCAAAATCATACAAAAGTTAAAATGGAGTTACAGGAAAAAAATTAACATAAAAATTACAATTGAATTATAATAACTGTCTAAATATTTTCAATAATTAAAATATAGAACATATGCACTATATCATTGGGTTAAAGTAAAACATTTTAGAAGTACCTTAAAACATACCTGTGGGCTTTTTTCTATAGAATACATTCATTTCTAGAAAGTTAACTGTAAGAAAATATCAAAACAAATTTTTTTTTGACTTTGATTATAAAACCAGAGAAGTTTCCCCTTGGAACTTACAGGCACTAAGACAAATAAAATCATTAAGAATGTTTTCGCTTTCTGATCTGCCATCTGTGGTGCAACCATCACCAAGATGCAGACTTTTGTGAAAACCCTTAAGGGGAAGACCATCACTCTCAAGGCTGAACCCTCGAATACAAAAGAAAATATAAAGGCCATGATCCAGGATAAAGAAGGAATTCCTCCTGATCAGCAAAGGCTGATCTTTGCTGGCAAGCAACTGGAAGATGGACATACTCTGTCTGACTACAACATTCCAAAGGAGTCCACTCTTCATCTTGTGTTGAGACTTCTTCTTGGTGCTAAGAAAAGGAAGAAATCCTATACCACTCCTAAGGAGAATAAGCTTAAGAGAGAAGATTAACCTGGCTGTCCTGAAATACTATAAGATGGGTGAGAATGGCAAAATCAGTCGCCTTTGTCAGGAATGCCCTTCAGATGAATGCAGTGCTGGAGTTTTTATGGCCAGCCACTTTGACAGACACATTATTGTGACAAATGTTGTATTACCTATTGCTTCAATAAACTGGAAGACAAGTAATTGTATATGGGTTAATAAAAGACATGAACTAACAACAACAACAAAAAATAATATTTTGGTTTCTGATATTCTCCCCTCTTTAGAGATCAGCAACACTCATGGGGGTTAACAGAAGAATAAAATGTAGAATGTGAGCCATATAATACAATCCCTGGAGTAGGTACATTTGTGTTCTTTAGGAGTTTGTGAAAGACCTGAAATAACATGAAGATTTTTCTGTAAGTCAATGTATGTGTATTTTTTTTTCTGGCAAAAGGATCTATAACTTCCAATAGATTCTATAAGGGGCCCAATATTCTGATGCTTAAGATGTCCCTGCCAACTTCACCTCCAAGAATGAGAAGCTCTGATATGAACCAAGGACAAAATAAAGTCTTTAAGGTCAAATGGTTAGGCTACTGTGCTAAGGCATAAACTTTTAGTTACTATGAAAAGATCACATTCATTTCTAGAAAGTTAATTTTCCCTAGACTTGGGCAAATCCTTTGGTGGATCATGTCTTATGCTATAGGTCTTTAGGGGATTGTCTTCTTGGATTGGTGTGGTATGACTGAGAGCTATGCTGCATTAGCAAGTCTAGTAACCACCAGGTATGTTCAGGGCAAAGGAGGCTAGAGCAGGAAGTTCAGGAATTAGAGAAAAGGGCATAAATTTAGGGAAATGGGACAAAGGCATAGGCCACTCAGGCCTCTAATCCATCTCTGACATACAGTGCAATGCAACAGATGTACTGAGAAGTGAAAAGCTAAGCTTTACAACGTAAGATATACTACTTTCTATAATAGCAATGTTCATGTTCTCCATGAGTGTATCACACAGTTCTTTTTGTTGTTAAGATCCTGTTTCCAATACTTCTTTCTTCTGATGAGATAGGTATGAAAGCAGCATCACCTTTCATATATTCTGGCTAAAAATATTTAGCTTTTATCTAACACAGTTGCAGAAAATACAGAGACTAGAGGAATAAGCCAAATGACATAAGGAGTATTAAACAAATGTAGAAGGCAGGACATTCTATAGAATAATGGGTCCAGTTTTTTAATAAATCAGTTTCATAAAGAAGGGGAAAAAGAGAGCAAAAGAAATGATAAAGGCACAACATTCAGATGTCCTATGGATCCTGGTTTGGACATTTTAAAAGACATTTTGGGGTAAATTGGGCCAATATGAATATGGATAGGGTATAGAAAGTTATTAAGAAACTGTATTGCTAATTTTTTCAAATTTGATGGTATTTTAGCTATAGAAGAAAATGTTCTTAATCAATAAGAGATATATACTTACATGTTTGGGGGTGGAATGTCATGAAGTCTACAATTTATTTCAAAATACCTCATCTTAGAAAAGAATAAAATGGATTAAAGAGCTATATCCAGCTGCCAATTAGTGTTCGTGGAAAGCCAGTAGGTTTTCCACCAGAGTGAAGGTGCAATTAGCAAGTGGTATGATGCTTAGGAGGCAGGCCTCGGGGCCTGAGTGCCTTGATTGGAAGCTCAGTTACACCGATTATTAATCATGTGACCTTAACTTTTCTGTGCAATGGGTTCCTCATCTATAAAACTAACTGTGGAGTAACTGTGAGGATTAAATGAATTAATCCATGTAAATGCACATAGTATTCAGCTTATAGGTAATAATAAATGATAGTTATCATTAGTGGAAGTATACAAATTTTAGTTCTAACATATAGTCCTTTATCCTTAAAGGCAATAACTGAAATTCCATCTTGTATTAACAAGGTCATCTTTCCTGCAAGAATTTCAATATCATTTCTTGAAAGTGTATTTCATTATCACAAGCCAATGACATGCTTAATAAAACTGACAAAAAACAAAATGCTGCTTCTTTCAATTCACAAATGGTCTTTCATGCTCCTCCATCACCTCTGGCTTTGACCTTAAAATGGTAAAAGACTGAGAGGCCAACAGAGGAACTGGCCATCAAACCAAGTAGCTGGATGCTCCTGTGGTTCCTGATCAACAGCGTTTCCCTCACTCACTCAGTGCAGTGCCACATTATAAACAAACAGCAGTTAGTGCAATATAAACTGTGTTCCCTGATTAATTAACCTAATAGTCCAATAAGAAATTATGCATATTTACAGCATGGGAAAAGCCTACACTTATTAATAGCATTATACAACTTAATTTCTCCAAGCCTTACCAATACCATATTATTATGGATTCTATAACAATGTGAGAGAGATGACTGAAGCTCAGATGAGGTAGCACGTATTAAATACACAGGACTTAACCCTGTGGAATTCTCTTTTCCCCTTTGTCTGGTATTAGTGGTGTTTACACATGTCAGTAAGAATACAGACCTGAAAATGAAAGGGGAAAAATAAAATCCATGTTAAAAAAAAATTTCAAAATCTATCTAAGGATACAAGTACAATCACATCTCTCAAAGGAGTTGCCAATTAGAAAAGGCTAAGAACTAAAACTAGCATATAAGAGAATAGGAGAATGTGTTTGGGTTCTAAATTCTGTACAAAGCTGGCACTACGTAAATGCTTGTAAAGTCTATTTCTAATTTAAAACACTACTCTATCTTGTAGTAGAATAAAATATGCTGAAGCCTTACATACCTTCAGCATTTATACTGAGTTCTGTTGAATCTTCTTCTGACGTTGCATATGGATTGTTTCCGACCATTGGCACAAGACAATCAGTATAGAAGTAACCAATCTTACACATATTCAGTGTAGAAATAATCAGATCTATTGCAAGCTGGCCAACATTTCCAACGGATACTGCTGGCTGAAATTATTTAAAAAATGTTCATTAAGGCAACAACATTAGCAGCACTTTCAAAGATTTAGACAGAAGACAATAATCACAGCTCTAATATTGACAGTTTATGCTCAAGTGCATCATATCATAGTACTGACTCTTTCACTAGTTGCAACTGAGGCGTCAGTGGGGGCCTCCTACACCTTTGAGACTATTGATTTAACACTTATTGAATGCCTACTAGGTGTCAACCATTGCTCTAGGTGCTAGGAATGCTATACAACAACAAAAGTTCCCGCCTTCATGGAGCTTCCAGTCTAGGGAGGGAATAGTTTACCCGTAATAAAATAAAGAGTAAAATACACAGTGGTAAGTGCTATGGAGAAAAATTAAGAGACTGTGGGTGTGTATGTGTTTGGCTGCAATTTTAGATAGGGTGCAATTTTTAAAAGAATCACTTCAAGTGACAACTATAGATTTGAAAGAAGTAAGGGAGAGACCGACACAATGATGAGAGAAAGGATATTTTGGATAGTGGGAAAGCAAGTGTAAAGGCTGTGAGGTAAGAACAAAAGTGACCTCAGGGCTTCCGTTTTTTTTTTAAATTAATGCCTGAATGTTGGAGTGAGCTTATTTTCACAGTAAAAACACTTTTCTCTATGACTTCAAAAGTCCAACTGCCAAATCTCTAGCTACTACTGGAACAATTAATTATCTGAACTCCACAATCTAATAGATATTTTCACATGGTTACGTCACAAGTAACTCACATTCAACATGTACAAAATTAAACTTTTGCCTACACTTGTTCTAAGATTTTGTATTTCAGAAAAGAGCAGCAATTATTGAGCCCATTACCTAAACCAGGACTCTTCCCTTTCCTTCACTAACCGCATATAACACATGACCAATTTTCATTGGTTTTATTATATTTTTCTAAGACTCCACATAAAGAAGCTTTTCTTAACAGCCCCTTGTTTCCCTTCCCTTCCCAGTAGCCCCTAAGGCTTTCTGTATCTTTTGAAAAACTTACGTAGACTGTAAAGTCCTTAAGAACAAGGACTAGTCCTAGTCTAATATTGTCATAAAACAGAATGTTTCTTGAAAGAATTAATTAATATGGACAATTTTAGGAGCGATTAAACCGTGTTAGCTACTGGCAAAAGTTGCTTTTATTACCCTAGCTGTAACTTTCTGGTTAATGACAATGACTTGCTAGCTTAAGGATGGCTCTAAAACTAGTTGAAAAAGATTTTCTAGGATAAAATGTAAAGAAAATGTCCCGCATAACATAGGTACAACGTATCGGTAATATCCAAACCCCTTACGTTGTGTAGCCAACAAAGACTATAAACTTGAGACTTAGATACAAGGCCTGGTGACGGCGCCAACAAAAGTTCTATTTGGACCGCCGCCCCCAAAGACAACCCCCTACATTTTCGGCGCAGGGGGCTGAAAATCTGAAATGGAGAAGAGTGCTCTTTCTGCCGGCGCCGGGTGAGACAGCCCGCGTGGCAGCGGCGGTACCCCACGCGCCGCCGGAGAGACAGCAGCTCCGAGCTGGGCGCGGAAGAGTTCGCAAAACGGGCACTCACCATCAGGAGGGTGAAACCCGCGAGGTCGGGGACCGACTCTCCGTAAGGAACAAACATGGTCACACTGAAGTGGGTAGGCGCGGGTCTGACAGAGAGCAGGCGGCGCGGAGTAGGAATCAGCCACGCACGCCCGGCGCGCCCGCGAGTCGCTGGAACACCTAGTGACGCGAGCGGGGCGGGGCCAGGAGGACGGGGTCCTCCGAGGCCCTCGGCGCCGGGTGTTGAGGGGCCCGCCGGTCCACCTGCCGGTCCGGAGGACAAAAAGGGACCACGAGCGAGGGCGCGATGGGAGCGGACAGCGCATGCGGAGACGCTCGCAAAGCAAAGACGTTGGGCTGCGTTGAGGTCGCGGCGTGGGGACCCTGCGGGTGGGGCAGAGGCGGTTGGAGATGATCAGGCAGGGCAGGAGACACCCCGGAGGCCTGGCTGTCCGCCGCCGTTTGAAGACAACAGTTGGGTGCCGCCACAGCCGCAGCCTCGCCCCTTGCCCGGCCTGGTTTTGACGCGGCGCCGCGTCCCCCGGGAGCTGCGCAAGGCCAGCGGTCGCGCCGGCTCCGTGCTCAGCGCTGCCAACGCTCCGGGGCAGGCCGCGGCGCCCGAAGCGGACAGAGGCGACAGCGCGGCGCCGCGCCCGCCCCAGCATGTCGCTGCCCCCGGAGAAAGCCTCCGAGCTGAAGCAGCTCATCCACCAGCAGCTGAGCAAGGTGAGGGCCCTCGGGCGCGCTTGTGCCCTTCTGGGGTCCCGCACGTCCAGCCTGGTGCCCCTTGGCCGGGCCGACTGTGGCACCTGTTTGCCAGGGCCTCGGGCAGAGGCTGTGTGTGAGAGGGGGAGCGCGGCATGGGCGCAGCTGCGGTGTTGAAGCCAGAACTGTCTTCGATAAACAAAGAGCAAGTCCAGAAAGCGCCCAGTACCAGTACGAGGTAGTAGAACGGCGTTAGCGTTTTAGGACAGTTGTGAAAATGGAGCGTTTATCCAGGAATTTCTAGAAGTCAAATCGAGTATAAATTGTGTTTGGAGCAGGCTTATATTTAGAGATTAGGAGTTAGAATTACTTTAAGGATGAAACTTGGGGTGTTATTGATGTTGAATCAAATTAGCTATTCTTAAGTCATGAAAGAGAAGTGACTAAAGAATTTTGTGATGTAGGTATTTGTGATACTTCAGAGCTCAGGAAGAATTTGTGTCTTTGATGTGCTCAACTGAATGCAATAGCTTGAAGTAATAAAAGCTACCGTTTAACGTACACTTGTATGCCAGGCTTTGTGCTGAGTGTTTACCATCTTTATCTAAGCCTCACAGCGATCTTGACAGAGCACTCTTTTTTCCAGATTCGTAAAGGGTAAATAAGTTAACTCAAGGTCATATCTAATAAGTTGAAAGGAAAAATTCATACTTCTATCGCCTCCTCGTGGTCTGTCTTTTGATTATACTAAACGCTCTCAAAAAGATTGTTTTGGTTGAGTGTTATTTGTGGGAAGATAATAACAAAGGTAGTAAATAACCAGTAGAGATTATTTCTAGATTTTGTACTAAAAAAATTTTTATTAAAAATTTTTTTTCTTTTAAAAATCTTACCTTTATTCTCAATGAATTCTGGTAACAATTTTACATTTACTATTAGCTTGAGAAGCCCTCTGGAATTTAGTTTATTTATTCTTTTCTTTGTCAGTACTTCAGAAAGAAATTAACTAAGTGGCAATGTTCAGCTGCTTTGTAATGTTGTGATTGTAATGTGAGTTTTCTACTCAGATGGATGTCCATGGCAGAATAAGAGAAATCCTTGCCGAGACAATACGGGAAGAATTAGCACCTGATCAGCAACAGTTATCAACAGAAGATTTGATCAAAGCTCTTCGTCGTCGGGGAATCATTGATGATGTGATGAAAGAACTTAATTTTGTTACTGTGAGTAATCTTTTAGGGGAAAAAATTGAGAAGCATTAAGCATATATTTGGGGCCTCTCCTTTTAGGAAAAGAACGTTAAAATAAGACAGTTTTGTCTAGTAATATTCTTGTTTCAAGTATAAGGTTAATTCAACCCATGAACGTGGCGTTTAGGGTTATATATCAGTGAAATTGTTATATATACCATATTCCTCTCTATCCAGTGACAGAATTTTCTCTCGTTATCTCTAGGTCTATAACTTTAAGTGTATATATATTAGTCAAATTGTTTTACTTTAACCTAGTTTATTTTCACTAATAATGTTCTATAATTTTTAAAATTAGGCTTATTTTTAAAATAAATACTCTTTAGGGACAGTAGTCAATGTGATTAAGAAATTACCAGTTTCTTTAAGAAAGGAATTATCTGCCTAGAACCTTCAAGTCTTTTCATACAAATAGGTCAGGAGTGGGATGATAGCCTCCCAGTGTACAAATTAGTAAGTAGGACTTTTGAAAATGAGGCAATAATGAGAAATTGTGACCTCAGTATCTGGGTAATATAATGTAAAAATTGGATGGACTTCATAATACACCAGGGAATGAGTATTTTAATACAGTATATCTTTTTTGGTTTTTGAGGTTATAAACCTATTTGATATAAAAATTGACCTAATAATAGCTTCTGCTGTGTGAATGTCACTTCCTTATATAAAATCATAAGCCAAATGTTCTATGAAGTTTAAAAAAACTTTAATCTGCTTTAAGTTATTAAAGATTTGTTTTTACCATTCTGCGTACATTGCTTGAAGATGAGTTTAATCCCTTAATATTAAACTTCAGAAGTGACCTCTTTTGCATCACCTCTTTTGCAGGCTTTTCATTATTTTTATTATGCAAGGAAAATAAGGGGGCTTATCCTATCTACTTTTTTTCTTAGTTTCATTATTGGCATTTTCTTGCTTAATTACAATTTTTGTTTTCTAATTTGTTTTGATTTTTTTTCTGCCTTTCCAGGACAATGTTGATCAAGAACTTTCCTCTCCAAAACAACCAGTTTGTTTCACTGATAGACACTCAACATTGTTAAAAAAAAGTATGTGTATTTCTTTTTAACATTAATTTAGTTATGGATTGTACTGTGAATAGATGTGCTTTGTGTTTAATATTTGATAGAAAACAGTTCAACGTTTTTTCAGAATGAAATATTTACATTTTTGTGACTAATCATCTAAAAAATTTAGATTTTATTTTGCATGAAGTATATCAGAATATTTAATGTGTAGCAGAGTAGAAGCAAAAACAGGACTACCTACATCTCATGTTTTAAAAATGTATTTTATAAAAAATTGTATAGCCTAGTTTTCTTCAACGGTAATGTAATTATCTCACAAGTACATTTCGTTGAGTTGATATAATTGAGTGAGTTTGTGGAGGCGAAGGAATGTTGGTTAAACAACTAAATAGCAAAGTTATCCTGAACCTCGGCTCTGACTCCTTTCTAGCTAGGAGAAAGTAGCCAGAGTATAAACTCAGAAAAAGATACCATATTATATATCTTTTTTTTCTGTGGGTGCAGATGGTCCTGGTATACAGTAAATTTGTTGTTATTTTTTTTTCTCCTAGTCTTTGGTTTTTATCTGTCAAGTTGTTATTTCCTATTGATCACATTCCTTAAGTTATTTGGCAGTTTCCTCATATATATTGCTACACTTTACAGCTAATATTGATCCAACACGGAGGTATCTTTACCTTCAGGTTTTGGGTGGAAAAGCTTTCTTGGAACATCTGCAAGAACCTGAGCCTTTACCAGGACAAGTTTGTTCAACCTTTACTTTATATGTTTACATTTTCGAAACCAACGTTTTCGTTCTAAACCTGTTCCATGTGCCTGTGAACCAGATTTTCATGATGGCTTTTTACTTGAAGTACACAGAGAAAGCTTAGGTAAGGAGCAATAATGTATTATTTAACTGAGTAAATCTTTGTGAAGTTTTATTGCAGAATGATAACTTGTGCCGTAAGGAGAGATTTATAATGGATGAATCTTACTAGTTGTTTTTTTTTTCCCTACTGCTCTTTTCTATATAAATTATTTCTACCATCTTCTTGCTTTATTTTCTGCTAATTAATTTTCCCTGAAGATTAATTTTTGACTGGTTAATGGTTGATTCTTTAGTAGTAAACATTTAAATGCCTATTAGATGAATGGTACTATGCTAGGCAACTGCTGGAATATAGTGTCGTGATTCTTTTCGTTGATGGAAGATGACTAGATTTATGTGTTATGTAACTTTTTGAAAATTTAAGTTTAGATATGAATCTATAATTCATTTTAGAATTATGATTCTTGATTCCTGTAATTGTTTTACACTTTTTTCCTGTAAAGGTATTTTACACATTTTTGTTGTCAATGTAGAAATCTTTGTAATGTATTTGTAAAATTAACAAAGTTATAGAGGTAGAGCTTCAGAATTTTAGATTGCTAAGATGGCTAATGCAGCACAAAAATTTATTTTTTCCCCCAGTGAAAAATGTTACCTTAATGAGGCAGTTATAGCTGAAATTGCTAGCTCCAAGATGCTAGATCTTTCCGTTTTGTGTAGATAATACAGTGATTATTTCTGGAGGTTTAGGGATAAAGGTAGTTTGGGATTAATGTGGACATATTTGAAGGCTTTTTATTGTAGTAGCATATAGTTTAAGTACTCTTAGTGATCAGAAAACACCGATATGCATTAAGTAACTAGATAACATGTCACAATTCTATCAGTTCTCTTAAAAGTTGTGATAGAAATAGGACTGTACTTTTTTTATTCCCAGTCTGTTGCGTGCTTTCTGAGGCATTACCAAATTATTCTGTTTGGTATTATGTAAGTTTATTTTTAGCATCCTTTTCAAAAAAGTATTCTTTTATGTGGGCCTAACTGAATATGTAATGTTACATGTGTATGTATGTATATGTGTATATATATATGCGTGTGTGCGTATATATTTTTTTTGTTTATGTTGCCAGGTGATGGAACTAGAATGGCTGATTCAACAACAATGTTATCAATAAGTGATCCAATTCACATGGTACTTATCAAAACAGACATATTTGGTGAGACCACTTTAGTAGCATCCTATTTTCTCGAATGGCGATCAGTTTTGGGCTCAGAAAATGGAGTTACCAATCTTACTGTGGAACTTATGGGTGTAGGTATGAGATTAATATCACTGTTATACCTTTTTTTAGCCAGTTTGTAAATATTTTATATTTTTAAAATGCCTTTATAAACCAAGAGGAAAATGTGTAAAAGGAATTTCTTTAGAGCTAAAATTGTACTCTAGTATTTAGTCTTGGGTAATGTGTAGTATGAGTGTAGAATTTCATAGTCAATCCAACCTTTTCTTACAGTCCATCTGGCCTTGTCTTAAGGAAAATTTTTTTCCTGGAAAAATGAATATAGAAATTTTGACGGATTTTCTTTTTTTCAAATTTATTTGATTATATATAAGACTATGAAAGAAAATTAAGTCCCTACACACATACATACATGCATGCATACACAAAAATACCTCCACTCCAGCTTGATGCAACTGCAGAATTCAGTGCATTCCCATTAGTACGTGACTTCCTGTAACACCAGTTCTTGTAGAATACAGAGTAGGCATTTTTCTATCCTTTTACATGTGTGAAAGTAGCACTCACAGAGGTGCTAATACCACTGGATATGTAGTACATATTTACTAATAAAATGAAAAACAAAATAAAAGCTACCAATGTTTTTTATGCATAACATAGTGGAATTACTTTGGTATGGAAACTTAAAGTTAAATCTGGCCTTTGGATTGTATAGCTTTAGTAATTTAGATTTTGATAAGTCAGACCCTAAATGTGTTTTTGTCTAAAGAAAAAGAAGAAGTTTTATGTACATTTATTTTTATATGAGATATCCATTATTTGTCTTTAAATATAGGCCTAACATGATAAGTATAGTGATGACCAAGAAACGATTATATTTTGATTCACCAAAGAAATATTAAATAGTTCTGGTACAAAGTATATTTGTTTTCTAATTCTTTCAATCCAGGCATGGACTGCAAATTTGTACTTGCATGTGATGTGAAAAATGAGAAGGGTTAAATGAGAATTACTATATGTGAAAAAGAGTATATTTTCTGAGAATGAGGTGTTAACAGTTGTTTTGACTTTGTTTTTAATGTCAATCTGGTTGCTATCATATATTTAATGAAGATAAAAATTAAGAATGCCAAATCCTTTAGTTCCAAAAAATTCCTTAAAATGTGATTAGGAAGCTAAGGAAATATGTTATTGCCTTATAAGTAGAAGAAAAATTTTATACCAAATAAGAACTAATTTGATTTGGTTAATTTTTTAATATGAATATTCAAGGTGATGAGTATTTTTTATTCCATGTTAGTGGTAAATCACAAAATTCATAAAGTATTTTGGTTAGACGTTGGTTGGCTAAGTATACATAGTTTTGAAACCTCTGAAGTTCTGAATATTTATTTCCATTTATAGGCACAGAATCAAAAGTTTCTGTGGGAATTTTAAATATAAAACTTGAGATGTACCCACCACTCAATCAAACATTATCTCAAGAAGTAGTGAACACACAGGTAAAGAATTCTGAATTTCTCTTTGTGTATTTCTCTTCATAGTAGCATATTTATTTACCTGTTGATCCTAGAAATCAGTTTTTAAAGAAAAATGACTATTAATTATAAGCAAGAGAATGACAATGTGATTTATTAAAAATATCTTGGGAGCAAAAAAGATTGACTAGTGTATGGGTACTGATTGTACTGCAGAAAGTATTGAAATAAGTCAGTGACGAGGCTCTTACAAATGAGATGATGGTGGCTTACATTAGGATGGTTGTGGAGATGGAGAGACGTGCATAGATTTGTTACATATTTTATAGTAATTAATGAGAATGAATAAAAATTGAAAAATATCTTTTTAATTTCAAGCTTGCTTTGGAACGGCAGAAAACTGCAGAGAAAGAGCGATTGTTTCTTGTATATGCTAAGCAGTGGTGGAGAGAATATTTGCAAATTCGACCCTCACACAACTCTCGGCTGGTTAAGATTTTTGCTCAGGTTTGTAAGTTGTATTAGAAAAGCTTCACACTTGTATTTGGTATTTATTGTTGTATATGTAAATTTCATTTAACTTGAATTTGTAAAATGTATTTCAGACAAATGAAAGTTTATTTGTAAAATAGAATGCTGATTTTGTAATGCTCTCTTTCACTGAGTAGGTGGGTGATAACAATCTTTGTTCTATTTTGCTTTTCATTTTTTAAACCATTTTTTAATATATTATATTTAAAGTAGATGAAAACCCTTTTTGTTTAACTTGAGGTGTGTCCTTGATTGATACTTAGTATTAAATAATTAACTACTACTACACTTTGCATTTTTATGTACATTCAGCTTTTGTGCGGAACTGGGGCTCTGGGCATATATTTTCTTGTTAGGGTATTTTTTAAAGATAAACAATGTTACATGTAATAGTTCTATATGAACAACATCCCTAAGCCGGTGACCAATAATATTTAACTGCAGCATTTCAACTATATATCTCTGCCTGTATTCTTCCTGTATCTTAAGCCTGTTTTTTCTCATTAACAAACCAATTTAAAATATATGATTAGATCTATATTTTTAGTAACTTATGAGGAACAATTCAAATATTTTACATGTATTCAGCCTTATATAGGTCCATTTATATGAGATAATATAGTATTGTTTTGAAATATAATTCTCAGGTCCTGTGCATTCTTCTAGCTTTACCTTATGTTCCCTAGATTTTAGGACTGGTTAAAAGTGGTTTAATTTCTAGATGAGAAGCTTGCAAACAGGAGACACTAGTTAACCTAGTGTTGGAAATGGCTTCTGACTTTACAGTAGCATTGTCTATAGATTGAGTGACTGGGCAGGCAAGGTAACAGTGAATTCTGGACAAGGGTGAAGAGAAACTAATCAAAATATAACTGGCTCCCCGCTGTCAATTTAGTCTGATTTGAGGTTATTCATTGCTATGTTAAATCTGGGGCAAGAGAGGACTAGGGATGGGGCAGGGAAGAGTAGATCAGAGAAATGGCAACTAAAAGTAAAGGAGGAAGAAGTCGGGATATCCAGTTAAAAGAATCAAGGAACTGGGATTTTCTTTTAGGAAATATTAAAATTTTGTCTCAGAATTCATTTTAAGATTTGAACCACATTAGGTCATTTAGTCTCATGGTAACCATACGAGGTTGTCAAATGGCCAGGCATTGCCACTTTTTTAAACAGTATGAAGGATAGAAAAGTGAATTTTCTAAGTTCAAACAGCAACTCATCCATGATAGACTATTTAATTGCAGTTTCAACTAGTGCTTTTTTGATTTGACTGTGCCACATCTTTCCTTATAGAGATAGGAGTGTTTTTCTTACTTAGATTTCTCTTTCCTTATAGAGATGATAAATAAATGTTTTTCTTACTTAGATTCCCCAGTGTTTCTTGCTGCTGCTTCCTATGTTTGGCTAGATATGAAATTAAGGAACAACATGAGTTATTTAAGGCAGTCAATCCAATTACAAAATCTGTAGTTTTAAATAAAAATTATTAAGCATGGTCTGAAAATTAATTTCTAGTGCTTCCATACACAAGAGGAAATAGTTTACAGCAGCACTATCCAGTAGAACTTTCTGCAGTGATGAGAATTCTGTATCTTTGCTATCCAGTATGGTAACCCCTAGCCATATGTGGCTACTGAGCATGTCAGATTTGACTGTCATGACTAAACTGAATTTAAAATTTTATTAATTAAAATGTAAATGGCCACATATGGTTAGTGGCATTATATTGGATAGTGCAGGTTTAGAGGATTAAATGTTGAAATTTTTAAGACATTTAAGTAGTTTATAGGGATGTATTTAGGTAATCTGATATTAGGCAATATTAGAAATGTTACTGTAATGAAACATGTAATGGTATATCTTTTATTCCAAGATGCTACTTTTGCTGATTGGTTTAGGGCCAATGAGTCCATTATTTTTATGTTTTCATCCCTTTCTTGCCTGTCAGTGGAGTTATAAGAATAGGACAAACTGGCCCACACAGGAGCTGAATTAATTACCTTTATCCTAGCCAAACATCTGTAGACTCTCGTGCGTCATTATACTTAATCCATTGTTTTTTTTCTCCTCACTAGCTGATTTTGCTATGGTATATAGTAATTCACTTAATGATAGTTTTTACATTTTCTATGCAAGAAATTTAAAAATAAGTTATAGAAATCGACCTTTAAGACCATTAAGTTGTAAGAAAATGTTATAAATCACTTGAGGATTGAGACTATCCTTTTAATGTTTAGATGGAGATTTCAGTACTTAATATTCTCATACCACACTAGATTATTAGTAATGCTGAGTTAATATAAAAGAAATACAAATAATAGTTTTCTAATTCTCTCCAAAATTAGATTTTCTGTTTTCAAAAATCGGTGTTTCTGTGAATCCCAGAGATTCACAGAGAAAAGGATCCAGAGCCCTGACTGCAGCCTGCATTATTTCTGGATTTATTAGTTCCACAAGTCAATTAATCCCCTTCAGTGTTTAAAAAAATAAAATACAATAAACAGTGCCTTAAAACATTCTATGCCTAAATCTCCTCCTTTCTTTCTGTTTCTTAGTTTCCCTACTTGTCCTTGGGTCTTCATTCTATTTGAGCTCTTTTAACTGATCTTTTCATTTTGTCTCTATTTCTGACTCCTAAGATAGCATAGGGAGATGGAGAATAAGACACCACCATGCAGGTATTGGAGTAAGTGGGATATGAGAGGTTGGTAAAAAAAATCAGTATCTTTTAGAGTTGAGAACCATAGTGGAAGTTATAATAGTCATTTTACTCAGCAATTTGGTGTGATATTATGAAAGAACACTTCTCTATCCCCACCCACTTGCCTATTCTTTTCTTAGAGGAGTTTTTTTTTTTTTTTTAACTTTATTGAGGAATAAATGACAAATATGTTGTATATATTTAAAGTGTACAGTATGATGGTTGTTACCCTACATTGTGGAATGATTACCAAGATCAAGATAATGAATACATCCATCATCTCACATAGTTAACTTTTTTTGTGGTGAGAATGCTTAAGATTTATTCTCAGCAACTTTCAAGTTTACAATACTGTAGTCACCATGCTGTATGTCAAATCCTCAGAACTTATTTTTCTTATAACTGAAAATTTTACTTTTTGACTTACATCACCCTCCTGCAAGCCCCTGGCAACCACCATTCTATTCTGTTTCTATTAAATAAGTTCTTGGTTTTTAAAAAAGAACTAAATTAATTATCTTTGTCTTAACCAAAAATCTGTAGAATCTCGTGCTTAATCCATTGTTCCTCGTATATGTGATACTGTACAGTATTTGTCTTTCTCTGGCTTATTTCACTTAGCATTAATGCCCTCAGGTTCATCCATATTGTCACAAATGGCAGAATCTCTTCTATTCTTATGACTGAAAAATATTCCACTGATATGTATACCACATTTTCTTCCCATTTATCCGTTGAAGACATTTTGGTTGTTTCCATATCTTGGCTATTGTGAATAATGCTACAGTGTGCAAATAAATATCTCTTTAAGATACCGATTTCAATTACTTTGAGTACATATCCAGGAGTAAGATTGCTGGATTATACGATAATTCAAGTTCTTACTGTCCAAGGCTTTGGAGTTAGTGCAGGGCTTAAATCCTGGCCCTGTTGCATAATGGCTGTAGCTTCAATTATCTCTTCTTTGAAATGAAAGTTATAGAGACGTTTAGAGAATTAAAAGAGAAATCGTATGCATAGCACTTAGCAGCCTTGTACTGGATACAAGGTAAGAACTTAATGATATACAGAATTATTTTATCCCAAGTTAACATTTAAAGAAAAGGTGTTAAAATTAGAAATGATTAATCTGTCATTACAGATACCATTTTTCCCCTCTTCCTTCAGGATGAAAATGGGATAAATAGACCAGTCTGTTCCTTTGTTAAACCACTTCGAGCTGGGCGGCTTCTGGATACTCCAAGGCAAGCAGCAAGATTTGT
Source organism: Eonycteris spelaea (assembly GCA_003508835.1). Classification (NCBI taxonomy): domain Eukaryota; kingdom Metazoa; phylum Chordata; class Mammalia; order Chiroptera; family Pteropodidae; genus Eonycteris; species Eonycteris spelaea. Next base: position 614,952 of record PUFA01000380.1, on the reverse strand, counting down.
TAATGTACTTGGTTATGAAAGAGCCCCTGTTATCGGAGGAGGAGGTAAACAGGAACAGTGGTGCACTCTGCTGGCCTTTCTTTGTAGAAACAAGGTATTCCACACATGCAATAGAATTAAAAAGCAGTACATTGTAGTTATTGTGAATTTATGGTGCACTTGTAAAATAATTAACTTAACAAAAATGTACACATTGTCAACTTGAACAAGTCTTCACCATTTTTCTTAATATTTAAATATCAGTAAAGAAAAAACATAGCATCTTTATTTTCTCATATAGTTTCTTATTTAATGTAACATAATTTCTGTGAGGTAAGGATCTCCAGGTACTATCACGTCATAAACTGAGATGTACAAATGAATTAAACAGTGAATTAGAGACAGTACCAGGAATAGAACCATGATCTTCTAGCATGATAGATGTGTTAAAATTTCCCTAGATGATGCATTTTTTTAAAGAGAAAATGGCAGTACAAAAAACATCGAAAAAAATTTGGATTCATTGGAGTTTTGTTTAGTATCATCAAATATAATTATATATGAGAATTTCTGTAAATTTATTGATGTTAAATCTAAATTAATTGATTTCACTAATTTTATAGATTATGAGATAGTTCTTAATCTGGGTTCTAAAAATGATGATATAAAACAAGTCAGACTAGCATTTTAATTCTGTTGAAATAGAACAGAAAACAAGAAATTTATTTAATGTATTGTTGTTTTGACATAATTTTGTTTCATCTGAAGTTGTGTAAATTTGTATGGGTATTCACAAGTTGAAGCTTATATAATGGAATAAATTACTTAGATTGGAGATTGATTAGTCAGAAAGATTTTGTTTTAAAAATAATTGAAAACAGTTAAACATTACTTATCAAAATTATTTTGCTTTATTCCCAAGCTGTAGTTCCTAAAAGTTATGTGTATGGGTAACGGTGATTATAACATCAATAGTTCAGATATACAAATTTATAAAATCTATGTATTGTATGCTTCATTGTGTGCTCACCACCAAAGTCCAGTGTCCTTCAATCACCATGTATTTGATCCTGTTTACCCTCTTCATTCTTCCCCTACCTCTCTTCCTTCCTGGTAACACCATTCTGTCATCTACGAATTGTTTAGTTTTTCATTTATTGCTTTTTGTTTTACATCCCACACATGAATGAAATTGTGTGGTTTTTGTCCTTTTCCATCTAACTTCACTTAGCATAATATTCTCAAGAAGATTTTCAAACACAGTAGGAATGTACTGTGTTTAAGTGATCATTTAAATGATCATTTAAACAACTCAAAGCAAATAATCACCCCTTTGATTCACTATTCTATGTTATCTAAATTTGTTTAAAGAAAAAGCATACCTTAAATTAGAAACCTGAAAATCATTTAAAATATTTTTCTAGTGCAAACAACAGCATTACAACAGTAAAGGTGAAATTTCATCCATAATTCTATCAGCAATTTATTACGTCTTTTTTTCCATAATTGTAACTCAGGTATAAATAAAATTTTATGTTCTGCTTTATAATTTAGCATTATGCTATGAACATTGTCCCATGTGTTGCTGTAATTTTATGATCTCCATCTTTTAATAACAGTGTAAAGTTTTCTTGAATTAATATACAAAATCTACTTAACTATTTTCCTGTTAAGAATCGTTTCTTTTTTATTTTTTTAAATTATTTGTTTCAAGTATACAGTACATTGGTTAGACACTTACATAGTTTATAAATGATCCCCCTTATTACTGTATCTTCCCTCTGGCCCTACACATAGCCATTATATTACTGCTGACTACATTCTCCATACTGTGCTCCCCATTCCCGTGATCATCTGTCAACTACTAATTTGTACTTCTTTTACCCTTCACTGTTTTCTCTCCACCCCCCATCCTCTTCCTCTTCCCACTGGCCATCACCAGATTGTCCTCTATATATGTCAGTTTGTTTTCGATTAGTTTAAAACTGTTTCTTTTTAAGTTAGGCTTGCTTCTAGTTTTTTTATATCATTCAAAATGAATATTTGCATTGAATGTCTTTGGTTGTATTGTTGGATTTTTTGAAAAAAATTTAGTATAAAAATCTGTAGAAATTAATGGGTCTAAAAGATGTTGGATATTTTTCTAAAGTCAATTTAATGATTATAAAATGCTATTTGTAGTATTACAGTTAATTAAAAAACAACAGTGTAGAGCCACTAATGTAAACATTTTGTGGAAAGAAATCATCCATTCTAACACTGAATTCAGTAGCTACTTTTACTTTTGCATATTACTAGTAGTCCTGTGCTTAAATACATATTTTCTTGTAATTCTAACCTTACTATTAAGTATTTTGATATTTTTTCACACAACATACCAGCTATTTTTTTTTACTTTTAATTATTTTTAAAAATTCTGGGAGTAATACTGTCGAAGAGAATTTAGGAAATAAAAGGGAAAGTTATATATAACCACCCTATTTACAACCATTGTTGGCATTTTATTATATTCCACCAATCACTTTTCCTATGTATTTATTTCCTTAAAATTATCATATAAATACTGTAATTTACTGTTTTAAGTATTTGAGTTTTCTCCTTTATTTGCATTTTCTGCTTTACATTTATCCGCTTGTCTGTTCATGTCCATTAGGTATTACTTTTTAAAATCTTACTGCCTTTTTTATGTTGCATGAGTTCTTTATAAACTGGAATCTGAATGTCCTTTCTTAAGGTGTACACGTTATAACTGCTAGATTTGTGAGCACTGACTTTATAAAATAATTTATAAAACTCTTCTAAATTTGGTGTATTCTCTTTCTCCCCAGCATTGTTTCAGCTTAACAGAGGACCGATGATTAAAAGTGAAAATTTTAGTAATAATTTTTATTGTCACTTTGTTTTTAAATATTTAACATGGAACAAATACTTAATTTTAATTCATTGTGCTTTCTAGGGTGACTGTGAAGACCATGCTAACCTTCTGTGCAGCCTTCTTCTTGGATATGGATTAGAAGCTTTTGTCTGTGTTGGGACTAAGGCAAAAGGAGTACCTCATGCATGGGTTATGACTTGTGGAACTGATGGAACCATTACTTTTTGGGAGAGTTTAACAGGACACAGGTTAGCAAACTAAGTTTACAAGGATATTAAAGTGAAGATGTTAATGTTTTAAATTATAGGGTTTTTTTTGTTTGTTTATATTGATGGTACTCAAAGGTATATATTGATAACTTTAGTTATAAGAGCCTTTTTGATGACTATGAAAAATAAATTAATTAAGATAGCTATGTTAATTAAACTCTAAGAAAATTTGTATACCTTAAATAGTCTTTACCAACATGATACTGGTAAAAACTGAATTATATTTTAATTTTAATAATTGGCATTTTTTTCTGATGATCATCCTTAAGCCTGAAAATAAATTTAAGTTGTAAGTCATGATTTCTTTTGAAAACTTGATATGGTCACCACTTCCATGTTGGTAAATCCACTGGACATTTTTTATCAGTCCTTTTGGCTATCATCAGATTTGAAAGAGTTAAATGCTCCTTCCTTTGTGAACATTCTCCTTCCTTAGCTTCTCTCATAGTACTGTCTTTTAATCTTCATTATTTTTCTCTGGCTGTTCTCAGTTTTCCTTAACCTTGTCTTTACTATATTTTTTTAATAAAAACAAATTAATTACAGTTGACATACAACATTACATTAGTTTCAGGTGTACAGCATAGTGATTAAATATTTATATAACTTATGAAGAGTTTTATCCTGTCTTTATATTTTGAAGATCTGAAGGCTCAGCCCCGGGCACTCTTCTCATTATTTTCTGGTTCTTTTTATACCTTGGTCAATAAACATTTTGGTTAGTTGTGCCTCATAATGTATAGCTAAATTATTTTAATTGTGTCATTTGAGTTAGGCAATTTTGATATTACTGATATACATAGAGTATACTCTCGTGTTAAAGGAATAAAGTTGGTTTCTACATCATAGGGTGTGCTATACAATTAATATAAACTGGTCAAATTATGGGATATGAGAAGGAAAAGCAATTATTAAACTCTAGTCTTAGGAAATAAATATGGCTTTAAGTAAGATGCTGCTTTTTAATTTTTAAGTTCTTATTATATAAAATTATGATTTACATTCTTTAGGTACATCCACAAATCTGTCAATCCTGATGAACCTCCAGTTGCTGAACAGCCCAAACCATTGTACCCATATCGAACAATTGGTTGTGTTTTCAATCATCAGATGTTCTTGGGAAACTGTCAGCCCTCTGACTCAGTAGAAATCTGTGTATTTGATTTGAATGATGAATCCAAATGGAAACCCATGAGTGAAGAAGCAATTAAATCTGTGTGTGCTCCAGGAGCTACTACATCCCTTCCTCCCTTTCCACCTCTATGTGCATCTACAATTGATGCTTCAGTAACAAGTAATGAAATAGAAATGCAACTAAGGTTACTCGTGTCAGAACACAGGAAGGTAATTAACACTGAAGTTTGTATTCTTGTGCATTTTTTTCATTTGTTTATGTATTAGTTTTTTTTGGTGTGTGTGTGATAGTGCCAGTCACTATTCTAGCTCCGAACAAAACAAATATGGTGCCTACCTTTATTGTTTGTAGTTTTGAAAGTCATGAGAGTTAAGTTTTGAGACTCAAAAATTTCCAAATTCACCGATACTTCTAGAATTTATTACTTCTTTCTAGGAGTGAAGAATGGTGGACTTGTTTAGACTTGCTGAATACCACTGTTTAGATTTCTTCTTTGTGAAGTATTCAGTCATTACCCATTAAAAATATTGAGTTATAGTTTTTCATATTCATTTTTTTCCATGGTTTTATTTTCCTGTTATATAAAATTGGTAGATGTAAAGTGATATATCCTCATTCTGGCTTTAATTTGTAGTATTCCTAAATATCAGTGAGATCAAGCCTCTTATTTATTAGCCACTTAGATTTCTTCTTTTGTAAAGTACCTTAGAGAAGAGATAAAAAGCATTAATCAAAGGAAAAGATTAGTATTTGTTAAGAAGGTATGTTCTAGGAGGAACGTCTTTGGCACACTCACACACTCTACCAGACATTGATACCCCCAAAAGTCTCTTGAGGCACACATGTTGCTTTGCACTCCCATGAAAGTCCATGCAGAATGTGCACACATTATAAAACACAAGTGAAACCGTACACCCACACTCATAGAAATGTTCAACCAGGCACACACAAGAGGGCACTCACATATATCCACCTGCCTGGATATCACACAACCACATCTCTGTCACACACACATAGGCACATACACAGGCACAGGCACACAGGCAAACACACATCAACACACATTCTCACACACACAGGGAAACTGTAAACATCCATCCAGAAACCTATTGGAAATAAGTTCTTTAGAAATTGAGGGACATGGAACAGTTCCACCACATCCACAGCTGGCTGGGGTGTTGAGACAAGCCATTGGGTACCTTTCTGATACAGACTCATGAACACATGAACACATGAAAGTTATTTGCCTAACACATAACCAATGAAGGACTAGAATCCAAATTTAGATAGAAGAGTTATTTATAATTCTCCTTTTGGGATTCCCCAATAGACTTCCCACGTTGGTGAGTTCTGTTTTTCCATGTTCCTTAAGACCACCAAAGGCACACGTTATCAGATATGTTCTGTGGGCTTCCAGTTACTCTTAGCTTTGGTCTCTAAAATATTTTTTCTTGCCAACTCATCAAAGCATTTAAAAGTATGTTATGGAAAAATCTGGCATTTGTAGTATGTTTTCAGCAATAGATTGATGAGGGACCTAATTTATTACACTGCTGGAAATTAAAGCCCCTTTTTATTGTCTGTCCGTCGTCATTCATATTGCCTTTTAGTCTTCTTTTCTTAGGTCCTGTTTATGAAGGAAACCAATATTTTATTACATTATAAGAATTATTTTATGTAGAAGAAGAAAACAAAATTTGAGCTAGATGTTTGTGTTCATCACTAGCTAAGTTGATGGTACCTGTAAATCAGCAAGTGAGACTCACATTCTGCCTCAGGTGCCGGAGCCAGCCGGCTAAAGTCAACAGCACCTAAAAGAGGGGGGTGAAGCCTAAGGAAAAAAGAAGACGACAGGAAAGCGCTTCGGGAGGGCATACAGTCAATGCTGCAGCCTAGAGTTTATTTTGCATAGCCCTTATATTTCTTTTTGAACACAATAGCAAGGCACAGAGTACATTACTATAGAAAAGCTGACATTTACTATACCTCCTTCCCTCAGGGTACAAACATCCTTGCTTTCTGTAAAACATTCCACTATCTTAAAAGGATTTCTTTAGGAGGCAAACCTCCCCTCCAAGGTCAGTAATGTTTAACTCAACACCCTGCTTCCTTGAACCATTGTTTAAGCAGTCTCAGCAACTGCTTTATGGCTATAAGCTACGTGACTTCTTCAGTGTCTCAATAATGGCTCCTGACACTCAGGAAAGTGTAGATGATTATGGACCTTTAGGATATCTTAGAGCCAGTTAAAACCTTGATTGTGAAATCAGGAAATGCTAAAGATATATTATAATCAAACTATTTTGAATTTTGAGAAGTTTTTTATGTTTGTGATAAGTTTAAAATATGTGTCAAAGGGGTCAAATATGTAGTGACCAATCTAACTATGGGAGGTGAACACACAATGTAAAATATATATACCTTACTGTTAAAATGTACAACTGAAATTTAAAGGATTTCGTTAACCAGTGTCACCATAAAAAAATTAATTAATTAAAAAAATATATGTCATGTGTCCAACCATCAATAGTTTATTCAGTGTTATAAATGAAATCATAATTGCCTTTAGTATTCCATAGAAACATGTTTTAAGTTCCCTGGGGTCCTGCAGAGTGTCTTCTTCCCTTTTTTTTTTTTTTTTTTTTTTATCTCTTACAGTATAAAAGTCCATACCTTTTATGGAGTAAATGCTCAGTAAATATTTGAGTTTATATATGCAATTAATTTGTTGACTTTTCTTTCCTACTAGAGTTGAATTTATGGTAGGAACAATCAAATTAAGCAGATTCAATTTTACTAAGCTATTTAAAGTTAAATAAAATGTAACCTCAAAATTTACTGACATTGTATTCCATGGTGGGACTACTCCACATGATCTTTTCTAGTGGCTATTAAGGAAGTATAGGATTTGGAACTTTCACTAAAATCATTAATATTGGATGTTTTTTTGGTTCTTCCTTTAAGTAAAATCTGATACCTGTAGTTATATTTTACTTCTACGTATCCTTATTAGGAAGTTAAAAAATTATGACAGGTTTATAAAAAATCTTGGCATACATTAAAATAACATTTTTATTATAATTGGTTTTAAAAATTAATTAATGAATTACACTCTTTTTCTTCGCTTTTCATTGCTGTAGGATCTTGGCCTCACTACTGTTTGGGAAGACCAGCTTTCCTATCTCTTATCACCAGCTTTGGCTTCTTATGAATTTGAGCGTACAACAAGTATATCTGCAGGCAATGAAGAATTTCAAGATGCCATAAGGAGGGCTGTGCTGATGGCCACACATTTAAAGGGTTCCCAATACATTTTGTATATAGAAATGCAAGGCGTGCATTTGCTACATGTCTTCGGTAAGGTGGAATTTATGAATTCATAAATGTTTTTGGCTTAGGAGTTTTAGAAATAAGTCTTTTAGGAATGGATTCAGAATTACATGGTGAACATTTTTGACTTATTCTCCTTGTCACAGATTGTAATTCCTTAGGTCTGAAGTGTAGCTCTAGATATTTTAGGATAGATTTTGGTGCTATCTCAGTTGAGGATCTCTGATCTTGAGTAGTGTAATTTTTTAAATTTATAGACTGTGAGGAATAGTCTGTAATTCAAGTAACTCGACTAAAATTTACAGAAGTATTAGTAGCAGAGACAGGATTTTAAAATATTGACTTACTTGGAAATAAGAAAGTAAAGCCTATGTTTACTTAATTGAATAAATTTTCTTTCTTCTGTAGGTCTCCTTTCTGTGAAGAAATAATCTGTTGCCGTGGAGACCAGGTGCGACTGGCAGTTCGTGTCAGAGTATTTACTTACCCTGAATCTGCATGTGCTGTTTGGATCATGTTTGCTTGTAAATATCGCTCGGTATTATAGGCCTAACATTTCTATAAGAATATACTTATGTTTTATTGGAATTTTACACATTGTATATTACTAGCTGCTTAGAGGTTATCTTAAAAATCACAGTCTGGCTTGGATGTCATATTTCAGTTTTATATATACCTGACTAATGTTTGAAAAAAAATCATGATGTATGTATTTAAAAATTAAGGATGAAAAGCTTGTATAAAGCTGAGTGGAATTTAGTATAAATTCAGTGTATATTCTGTTTTAATAAATGCTACTTTGTTTACAGGTATTCAGTAGTTTAAATGTGAATATAAAGTTTACTTAGTTTTTTTTACATTAATAGGTAATCAGAAAGATATTTGTCTTAGGGTTTAAGTTATAGTAAAATCAATATGATTATTTTTCATAGATTAATAAGATTATTTTATATAAATTAGTAGAAATTAAATTCACAATTTATTTATTGTATAGGTGAAAAGATATTTTGATGAATTATCACTTTTGTGGTTTATCCATGGCCATAGAGATATTTGTGACTTTTTAGAGATTTGTGGAAAGACTTTGATATAAAAGTAGAAAAGAACTAGTACTGGGAAGGCATAAATATTAATAAGAAAACAAACCTCATATGGAAGTACATGAATAATTTATAAATATTCATTAGTTTTATTTATTATACAAGTAAATTAGGTATTTTAGAAGAAATTTATCATCCTTTTTTTATACTGATAAATTGCTTTCTGTAATTAATATTGACAGTCTGGTTCTGATTTTCTGTGATCAAAGGACTTATAGCCTCTTTTAGGAATTTCATCTTCTGAAACCACATTTTTTCTCTTTTTATTTCATTGTGATTAAGAAAGATAAGCATATATGTGAGTAATCTAAATCAGAATCATTGTGTGAGGACACTGAAAAATAAGTGTATCTGAGTGATGAGTGATTCCATGTGGATATTTGAATTTAAATTGAGGAGGTTTTAAAAGTTATTTTTAAAATTGATAAATTTTAAAAGTAAGCAATAAAGTGAGTGTTGAAAAGACCATAGCAATTTGACTTTTTGTAAGAAGTCCCCTAAGATAGGTTTGACTGTCCATTCAGCATCTCTGCATATTTCTTAATTCAGTTGCTTTGTGCATTGGTCTTCTTAAAAAGTAACTGTATACCAGTTCTCTATGCAGGTTATCCTTTTAATTAAAATTAAAATTTAAAGATACCCTAAAATTTACTTTTTGTTTATTTTTACATGTGACAAATATTTGCTTTAACTTGTTTTAAAGGCCTGAAAATATCTCTCTCCTATTCATTAATAAGATATTTCTCGTGAGACTATTATGACTCTAGAAAATTAGCAAAATAAGAATTAAAACTTTTTACTCTGTTGCCAGAATTACTCATAAAGCTATCAATAGAGAAAATTGCTTACAATTCTTAGCTTTCAGAATAAGCTATTTATGAGACACATGTATGAAGCATACTAAGATCAAGGCCATATTATTATTGAGGCTGGGCTTCTTGCCTTACTGCACTAGAGTAATGTATTTATAATGTACTTTTGGTATAAACTCTAAAATTTTCTTTTTATGCACTTTAAGAGTCTGGCATGAACTCCTATTTTTCCCTCAAGATGGTTTATTTCAAAAGATTATTTCAGTGCATTTATCACTAGAATTCTACTACTCTTATAATTTTTCTTTTTAAAAATTAAATTTTCTTTGTATGTTTAGCTCTGTCATCAAAGTTGTTTTTCTATTAAAAACATAAAATGTTTTTTATATAATAATGTCTCTAATGTGTTCTTCTTAACAATATATACACTAATATAGTTCTCTATACCTAAAATATGGGTTAATTTAGCAGAATATCAGAAACCTAGAAACTCCATTACTCAAACACGAACCTGTTGAATAAAACTTATTAAATTCAGTTCTAACTGAACACTCCAATTTTTTCTAAAATCGAGGTGTATGTTTTTAGATAATGATCTGTAAAAACACATCTATAACCTTGCTGGTCTAGAAAGTACACACTTTGAAACCCATTTTTCTACTTCTTAACAAAGCCAAGATTTGACCCAAATGAAGAGTAGACTTTATACTTGAAAAGGAAGTAGTATTCTGTGCCAAATATCTGACCATCAGAAGGCATTAGTTATGAACATCAATTGCTTAAACTAACTCATTTACACTCATTTCACATTTTATTAAACAAGAAAATAGACTAAATTTGCAATTTTATAATTTTATTTTTATTTTTTAATTTAATTAGTTCCAAGTACATCGTTTAGATATCTATTTAGTTCATAAAACGATCCTCCCAATTGCTCTCTCCCTCCCCTGACCCTCCACCTAGCTATCATATTCATGCAAACTGCATTCTCTATGCTATACTTCCCAACCCCATGACCATCCATCAGCTACTAATTTTATTTCCTTAACCCTTCACCCCAATCCTCCCATTGTCTGTAACCAAATTGTCCACTATATTTTTGAGTTTGTTTTTGATTAGTTTGTTCTTTTTTATTCCTTAGATTCCACATATAAGTGAAATTATACAGTGTTTATATTTCTCTGACTTAAAGGTCCATCAAAACAGTATTTCCATCTCCTTCCTTTTAGTCTCTGTGTGTCTTTTAATCTGAAGTGAGTCTTTTGTAAGCAGCATGTAGGGGTCTTGTTTTCTTATCGATTCATTCATTCTATCTTTTAGTTGGAGCACTTAATTCTTTAACGTTTGAGGTACTTATTGATAGGAATGTAGTTGTTACTATTCTCTATTCCTGTTTTTGATACGTGTTTTTTCTTAAAGAAGTCCCTCCAACATTTCCTGTAATCCTGGCTTGGTGGTGATAAATTTCTTTAGTTTATTTTTGTCTGGGAAGTTCTTTATCTGTCCTTTGATTCTAAATGATAGCTTTGCTGGATAAAATCTTGGTTGTAGATCTGGGTCTTCATCATGTCAAATATTTTGTGCCAATCCCTTCTGTCCTGCATAGTTTCTTTTGAGAAATCAGCTGCCAGTCTTAGGTGTTCCCTTGTAGGTAACTATGCTTTTTCCTGCTGCTTTTAAGATTTTTTTCTTTGTATTTAACCTTTGGCATTTTAATTATGATGTGTCTTGGTATGGGCCTCTTTGGATCCCTGGTTTTTGGGGTTCTCTGAGCTTCCTGGGTTTATGTCATTTCCTTCACCAGGTTAGGAAGTTTTCCATCATTATTTCTTCAAATAGCTGTTCAACATCTTGTTTTCCTTCAGGTACACCAATCAGACAGATATTTTGACCTTAATAGTGTCCCATATGCTCCTTAAATTATTTTTATGTCTTGGCATCTTTTTTCTTGCCATTCTGATTGAGTGTCCTTGGCTTTCCCATCCTTAATAATCATTTGATCTTTCTTTATTCACTTTGTTTATTCCTTTGTTTATTCCATTTAATATACTTCTCATCTCAGATAATGTGTTCTTCATTTCAGACTGGTTCCCTTTTATAATTTCCATTTCCATTTTTGTTTTTATCTCTTTGTTGAAGTTCTCACTGAATTTATCTACACTTCCCAAAAGTTCATTGAGCATCTTTATAACCAGTGTTTTGAACTCTGCATCTGTTAGATTACTTGACTCCATTATATCTGGATCTCTGTTCTGTTCTCTCATATGGTTTCTGCTTCTTTGTCTTCCCATTTTGGCTGCCTTTCTGTGTCTGTTTCTATGTACTAAGCAAAGCTCCTAAGTCTCCTGTCTTATTAGTGGTTTGTGAAGTAGTGTCCAGTGGCACAGTCCTGAGAAGGATTCAGCTGCAGGCCAAATTTAGCCTAAGCTTCTGCCCCTCTGGGGCCAACTGTTAAGATTCAGCATGCAATCCACAGATGCTGTGCTTATAGTTGCCTCAAAAGGACACACCAGAAACTGAGGCCAGCTGCCTCCAGTGTGAGGTGCTGCTTAGCATGGAGCACCTGAATTGCTGAGGACACACCTGGATGTGGCTTGGGAGGAGCCACGAGTTGAGGGAGACGGGGTTTCAGGGAATCCTCTGAACAGAGCAATTTCAGTTATCCAGTTTGATGACGTCACAGCTATGACAGCACTGTGTCCGTGCAATGGGAGTGGGGAGGGCTCAACAGGGAACAATGGATACCACCGGCACTTCTGTACGAATGAATCTCGCCCTGGCCTTCACTGCAACAATGTCTCCCTGTAAGTCCCAGGCGCCTCCTGCATGCAGCCGAATCGGCACCAGTGCTCAGAGCGAGCAGGTTCGTCAAAGCGAAAATCTGCTTGTGGATGTAGCCCTTTTAAGAGGCGTCTGCTGCTGCCAAAGCCTTCATCACTCAGCAGCTTGGGACCGGGCAACTCTGCATTCTCACCCCGTCCTACCTTCTGCTGTTGCAGGGTGCTTTCTTGGCTATCTTGGCTTTCTCCCTGGTTGTATGGCTTATTCATCTAGATTCCAGGCGACTTTTCCTTGATGCTGCTCCTTGTTTCCATCACAACTTTGATTTGGTCTCCAGAGGGATAAACAGAGCCTCTATCATCTACGCCATTTTTATTTCTCCCGCGATTTCATAATTTTTTTTCTTTGACTCATAGTTTCATACTTTCTGCTTAAGTAGATAAGTATAGGAATTAGATGATATGTCTTTAACATGCACTTAATTTTTATACCACTGAAAATAGCATTGCTTTCCAGCTGTTGGTATTTGAGAAATTGAAATTAACCAAAGCCTATATACAATCTTAAAAACAAAATAGTCAAATACATAGACCAGAAGTCATCCAATTTTGAACCCTAACAAACAGTTTATAGTATATTCTACATTTAAAACACAAGTTGTTATAATCAATGCATTTAAATGTAAGTATTAAATGTTTAATATTTTCTTTTGAGATTTGGTTGGCATAGTCATTGTAATTCCTTTTGACTTGTAATTGTTTTGTGAATTAGAGCTTGACACCTCTATTGAAATAGTCATGGATATCAGAAGGAAAGGAAATGAGGTTATGAGCTGGTAGGTAGTTCACATATATTCCTATGAGATAAAAGATTTCTTTACCTGATTTGACTGAATTTAAACTTGTACTAATATTCCAAAAGAGATGTTTCCTAGTGTTTTTGAAGGAAGTTAGTTTTTAAAAAATTTGATAAAAACTATAGTTTTAACTGTATGTTATTTTTACATCTGATTTAATATTTCATGGCCTGGAATTACAGGATTTTGGATTTGAAAGGCATCTTAAGTCTTCCAGTCCACTTAATTTGTAGATTAATGAAATGGAGATCAGAGAAGTTGAGTCATTGGTCGAGGATAAATATCTGTAGTAGCAGATCAGTTCTAGAACTAAATTTTGACTTTGAGTTTACTTTTTTGCTGTATCTCTGTGTGCATAAATGTGAGTTTTTCTCTCTATGGAGATGGCGTTATCGGGTATGACCAAGTAACCATCCAACATATAGTATGGAAAAATTTTCATGATGCCATAGCTATTGTCTCCTCCATTAAAAAAAAGTGCTGCTCTCCTCAAGCCACCGTTTCAATTTTCCATTTCTCATTTTAGTGGTGCTATACAAGAAGTAGGAATACAGAAGGCATCTGTCTCTTATGGAACCCATCACATAACCTAGAAAAAGTTACAATAATAAATAGGATATCGAGTCACTGACAGATGAGGTCAGAATTATTTTTTAGGGAGGATGACCTAGGGAAGCTGAAACTTTCAGAGTGGAAGTGATCTGCCTGAGAGTCCTTGTGGTTTGGTGGGCCACTAATATAAAAACATGTAGAATTCTGTTTGGACACTTAAGAAAGATTCAGTGAATGACTGAGGTACTGGGATAGTGCCCACTAATGTGCATCTAGATGATATTTTAGTTACATTCACTCTGTATTCTGAGAATGCTGAAATCCATTTATTTACAAATTAGGTGTAATTGACCAGTTATTTAACTTTCACAAAATCTTTTTTTCACCAAAATGTATGGTGAGGGAATGGGAGCAATAGTAGTACAAAAAACTAGGAGGTGATTGTTATAAATTACAAAAATTTATTTGATTTGAACATAAGCAGACAATTTATCACCAATTTTTAATTTTTAACAACTTTATCAAGACAAAATTTGCATACCATTTAATTAACAATTTAAAATGTACAGTTCAGTGGTTTGTACAGTATTCGGAGATGTGCAACTATCTTCAGTCAATTTTAAAGCATTCCATTACCCTTTAGCTATCATTCTTCTATCTACCCATTCCATACTTCTCCCTGCCCCTCAGCCCTAAGCAACCACTAATCAACCTTCTATATAAATTTCCCTATTCTGGATTTTCATATGAATGGAATCATATGGTCTTTTGTGTCTGGCTTCTTTCACTTAGAGTAATGTCTTTAAGGTTCATCCATGTAGCATGTATCATTACTTCATTCCTTTTTTATGGGCAAATAATATTCATTGCACAGATAAACCATATTTGTTTATCCATTTGTCAATAGACATTTGAGTTGTTTCCATCTTTTGGCTATTATGAATAATGCTGCTATAAACATTAGTTGTACAAGGTTTTGTCTAGGCACATGTTTCATTTCCCTTGAGTATATTATACCTGGGAGAGGAATTACTGGTCATAAGGTAACTGTTTAACATTTTGGTGAACTGCCAAATAGTATTCCAAAGCAGCTGCAGCATTTTTGATCTCACCAGCAATGTATGAGGGTTCTGATTTCTTCACACTTTTGCCAACACCTGTTATTAGCTGACTTTAGCCATTTAGTTGGTATAAAGTGGTATTTCATTGTGGTTTTCATTTGCATTTCCCTGATGATTAATTTTTTGTCGAGCATCTTTTCAT